>JAUEKV010205273.1:0-11317 GCA_031833985.1 Ancula gibbosa
AAGATCCTCCACTGCCTTCAATGCTGGGTACTCAATTACAGCTGAGTGGACTGGGACGGCCATAAAAAATTTCTGTCCCGAAACTGGTTATCGAACCCGGGACCTCTGACTCTGAAGTCAGGCGCTCTACCACAATTATAAAGATTACAATTGTCTCATTAGCCATTTCACTTGACCCAGCCTTGACCCAGCCTTGACCCAGCCTTGGGACGGACTTGATACGGTCTTGAGACGGCCTTGAGAGTTTATGATGGGAAAGACCTTATATGGGCCTATTTTGATGGGAAGACCTTATATCGCCGGCCGAGAATAATACAGTCGTAAGTCGGAAAAAATGATTTTACGATTTTTATACCAGTCCGCTCAGGAAAAAAAGGCGCATCTTGTGACGTAATCATTTACCTGTACTGCGAACACAGAATACTTGTCATGTATGTCAAGGGAATGCTTTTGAGATGAAATCAATACTGTCGAACTATACTTACTGTAGTCGTATTTTGATTTCCTATTTAAAACTATAAATACTTCTGTCGTAAGTCGACATACAACGGTTGTCTTCAAGAAAAAATAACACTCGACAACGCATTGTAGTTGTAACTCGACTTACTGTACTATTAATTGAATACTATCTGGTAAAGTTATATAGTGATATAATAGGATCAATAGAGTTACGATGATATCATTTTGTTATATGTGCACTTTTGAGGCCATTCTGTGCCAAATTTCAACATTGAACATAATGAACCAACCAAACTATGTGTATACGTTGATAATACGTCTTGTAATGTATCACCACGAGTCTCCATCCTGTGCCATAGCGTGGGAATGGAAAACAAAAGTAGAACTAGCTTGTTAGTGTAATATGACGCGTTGGGCGCATTGTTTACTTTCTGCACAGTACATTAAAAAGTGGTGTTTTATGCGATAGTGGCAGGGTTGGCAATGTCAGTTTGAAACGGTTTCCGCCGGGATGACCAGTCCGGGTCGTGTTGTAAATCACTGTATGGGTAGGTCAACTCGGCCTTTCGATCAGGCCAATTAACACAGCAACGAATGATAATGAAATTAAAACAAACATAGTCTGTATTTTGAGTCACGATAGTAGCAATAGTAAATAGTAAATAGTAAATACAATAATACATGTAGGGCCTACCCAGGGATGGAGGTAAACATCGAGATATAAAGCTCTAATGTTTGGTTTTCTGTGATTGCACCTTGAGGACATTATCAATACCATAGGTGACACAGAGAATCGAACCCACTGCCCCGTTAGGTGTCAGCCCAAGGTCTTGTCAACTCACCCCGAGAGAATACTATGAACGGTGATAATAATATAATATTAATACTTGCTTTGATGCATGGGTAAAAGTGACAACAAATATAAAAACCTGGAAGTCTATATCAACGACCAGTTTAAACCTGAAACAGATTTTGCAATTTCTGCGACCATATTAAGGATAGAAAGGATTTTAAGCTTGTATTGCTTGGTACAGACCTGTCAACCCAATATTTCATTTGGAGTCACCTTCTAGGTGGTTTAGAGTACACTGTTTTCCGAGGTTAATGAGGAACATGGCACCAAAACCAAAAACATGTCATTTCTCAGCCTAATGTGTAAGTGTAATAACTTTTGTACTCATAACATTGCTATGACCTTAAAATAGCTCCTTTTAAAATGTTAACACACCAATGCAGTAGAACCGCCCAATAAGGACCACCCATTTTGCAAAGTCAAAGTGGTCTTTAGTGGTAGTTGGTCTTCATTTGGATGAGTGACTGGTATTAGATCAAATGATATTGTTTTCATTCCACATGTATTTGAAACATTATTGGGATATCCTGAAAAAGCAACAAAAGGTCTTAATATAGGGCCTTGGACCACATTATGTGCTTTTCATTCTATTAAAAACACGATACCCCAGGTTTACCATTTTAGTACCTTAAGTAGTATAAAGTTATGATGGGCATAATTATTTTCCAACATCATTAAATTGTATAATGACGGGGGCAGTAACACGTTTCCGATAGTTTAGACAAGCTGATTGACTCTGCTCAGTTCATAAACCCAGATCCTTTAAAACATTCATGTTCTTGAGAAATGTAGAGGTCGTCGTATAATGGTGCGAGCAGATATATCTACATTGGCGACATAAGCAATCTAGAAACGGTCTTATAAGTTAGAGTTACCGGCATAGCATAATTATTGTCAAAAGTATTGTATGATAACGGGCATTATAGAAAATCGTAAATACACTATTCAGCCGTTTGGTAAACGTCAAACGATCTTCGTAAGTTGACATACGATGATCGTATCCTGGGGTTTTTGGTGATCGTATCATGGGGGTTTCCTACTGCACTTTTGTCGTAAGTCAACTTACGACGGTATTATTTGCAGATTTTACTTCAAAAATTAAGCTGAGTCTAAAATAACTACTTCACACCTATATTTAATGAAAAAGGAACTTATATTAGTGTTTATTGTGGAAATTTAAGCAAAAGTGGAAAATTTGATATGTATCCCCTTATCATTAAAGGAGAAAAACGGTTTTTTTGCTTCTCCTGTAAGGGTTTTTAGACTTACGACAGTATTATTCTCGGGCGGCGATATGGTCCTAGAGTAAACAAAAACAAACAGAACATCGAGGATGGTCTACTCTTGTTGGGTGCTGGGCTGAAGAAACTGGTATGGGGCTGCAAACGGGGTTGATATTTTTAACCGCTTTCCCCTAAGAAATAAATTCAGAAAACAAAAATTTCCACTGATGGTTCTATGCCTAAATCTAGTCCTATGGCCAAAGTGATTTTATAATAAGATTTGTTTACATCGGAAGTCGTGAGGATCGGATGGAAATAGGAAGTAGAGAAAACTGAAAGGTCAGTAGATTTGAAACTTTACTATTTTGTTACATTTTTTTCCGTATGACAGCAAGAGAATATTTTATATTATATTTTGTAAATCTTCAATTGTGCCTTATGCCTCATTTATTTGAAGTCATGTTATGTTATTATTATAATAATAATAATAATAATGAACATTTTTATAGCACTCTACCCCACTCAATGATTAAGCTATTAAATTATGAAGACTCTGAATGCAGACTATCCTGAGTCTCTATATTCAGTTGCATCATTAAATATTGTTCATGGTTAGGAGTGGGGCTTGAAATTCACGGTCATGAAATGCTGGGTGTCCTTCGAAGTAGTTTTCTACACGGTTTTTGAAGATGTTGATGGAATCTGTGCAAAAAAATAGAATATAATGGGATGATTCACGTTCTTTAACTATATTTGATATTTTGTCAGATTATAATATGATGAGAAGAATAAAGGAGATGTAATTGAATTATATGATGATGGTGATGGTCAATGAGGACTTGAATTATATATGGGACTAGCAGAGCACCCGACGATGCCCGGCAAAGGAGACAAATCTACTTTATAACTCCAAAATAGATCTAGAAGGGAGTCACAATGGAGAAACCTGTCAGGTTGAGCGCTATATAGATCTAGATCTACTTTACTGTAATTTAAGCAGAAAATATTGGGTACTTCTGTGTCATCTCTCTCTGTCTCACTTGCATTAAATCTCCCCCTCTCTCTCCCCCTCTCTCTCACTCCTCTTTATCATTACAGACATTGGGTAAAACTAAAGACTTGAAATTTGTTTTGAAAACCTTGCATTGTTATATGAGATAACCAATATGAAAATGTTGATGCATTTATTTTAGCCCCGTCATAGAACTCATTTCAAATGTTAATTCATTTCCCATTGGAAGGATGTTTCGAAAGTGTGGTACTCTTCGTGGAAATAATTACTTGTTGTGTTACTTGTAGTGTTGGATTCGACTACTGCGTAAAAGAATTTTTGGAAAATTTGTTTCCTCACAGAAAATTAAAAATAAGTCAAAGTTTTATTTAATACATGTACCCGATTGGCGCCGATGGTGTAACGGTTAACACTTTGGACTACGGATCGAAAGACACTGGGTTCGAGCCTGACTTCTACCACGCCAATGTTATGCCCTTGGGAAAGGCATTTTACACTATCCCACACTTCACCCAGGTGCCAAATGGGTACCAGCACGGCTGGGAAAGTAAACTTGTGAGAAACTGGAGTCTTTCTCCAGGGGGTGATCATTGATCACTCGTTCCGATTAGCGCCATAGAAACTGGGGATAAGCACCAGCTCTATGGGCCTCATGGTCTTAAAGGAATTATTTTATCGTACATTGAGCTCATATTATAGATCCTTTGAAAATTTTGAAATAATTTCTGAGAGTATTCTGGTTTTTAGTTTACAAATAGTTGCCTGTAGATTTAGGGTGAGTAAAGGGGTGGATAGGCAGTAATGTTATGACAAATAATTATTGTTTTCTGATTGTGTCATTAAACAGATGACACAGACGTCCTCAAGCTAGTTTTGAGCAAGAAGAAAGAATATGGCATCGATTTTTGTCAGAATGCAGAGGGAAAGACAGCTCTGCACAAACTCTGCTACCTAACTGGCAAAAGGCAAGGATGTGATTACTTATTAATTTTATGGGGTTCTTTTTTTTCAAATATAGACTCAAGCATGGGTGAAATTTTCTGAACCTGAAATGATAATATAATATAATAATACTGAGTTGCTCAAACTTTGTGCGCCAAAGGCTCTGTTGATAGGCCACTAAGAGTAACCATATTATGTTGCGTGCAGGCTCAAAATCACCCCAAATCATTTTCGTTTAAGAACATGGTCTGCTCAAGGTGACGTAAGTCACGTTGAATTAATGTAAACTTCATTGTTTCCCCATCTTTGTGAGTATCATTTTCATTCAGCTAGCCCACCATTTTCAACCAGTTATTAAGATAAAGAGATGGATTCCGGAAAGCGTGCAAGGCAGAACGGAACGCCCCCTGTGTCACTCGGATCACGGGAGACCTGGCTAAGAGGTATAGGTTTCACGACCTGCACACTCAATCAGGCAGGCGCACTGTTTCGCAACAAGGAAGGAAGTGTTGAGGAAAGAGATTGGGGAAGAGTGGAGTAGAGGAGTGGAAAACATTACTGCAAGACGGGCAGGGATAAAAAATACTTGTATGATATAACAATAGAATTGGATTCAAAGAAATATTTGACTGGATGTATGCATAGCTGATTTTTAACAATACTCGTCGTCCGGCGGCTGTAAATAAGCAAGTATACTCGTCGCCCGGCGGGAATGTGTTAGGATAACTAGCTTGTAAATTTCTACAAGGAACGAATGAGGTTTTAAATCTTTGGTAGTTGACACATTATGAAATTGTTTGATTGATTTAATTATTTATAATTTAGAGAATGCATTATAGTCTCCTTCTATCGGAAACATGTGTAATGAAATCACTCTCGTCATCATGTTCTGGTAGTTTATAAATTTTCTTTCTGTTAATATATTCTAGGGTGAAAATGGAAACCAAAGAAAAGATGGCCCAAATGCTGTGTGAGGCGGGTTTTGAAACGACTCTGAAGGATGTGGACGGGAAAACGGCAGCCGACTATGCTCCAGAAAGGTCTGCTCTGAGAGATTACTTATTGAGTCCTGGGATTACCGCCACCAAAAAAGGTTTGAGTCAAACAGATTGCTGTGACTTCTATCAGTAGAATTGTTTTAAATACCATTATGCTTCATATTGTACGTATCTAGTGTAGGACTAGATCTATCTTCTACCAAGAAAAATGAAAGGGGGACAGTAGATAAAGGGTCGGGTGGGCGGGGTTGTAGCTAAATTTTGTCATAGAAGAAAAAATTGTTGACATCTCTCAGATCACTCTTGCTTTTGTGAGGTTGGTAAGTCGCTATGAAAGAAAAATACAATACAATACCCCTACTCCACTAGCACAAACTTAAATGGCAGCGCATTTTTGTGGGGAAATTTTGACAGTGGCATAAGTATTGTTTAGAAATTTGTAACTGGTAATTCTAAACAATTTTTGACTTCATCATTAAGTCACTGACTACGAGACTGTCTTCCCCCCGACGTCTGAAGAATGCCAGACATTTTATATGTTTTTTTTAAATTTGTATCTTGCACACTTTTCATGATAATTAAATGATATAAAAAACACAATAATCGGCTTGAGTTGTTCTTTCGGTTGATGTCCTTGTTTTATTTGTAGGTCAATTACTTTTTTTTGAATAAAAAAATTGAAAGTTGGACCCAAAATAAATGATTTTCGTCAAAAGGCCGTCACTTATGAAATTGAAAACCCCACTGAAACCAACTAGAAATGAACTGTAGTGAACAGAAATTACAGGAAAATGAAAGGAAATGACAATAACAATAAAATTTGGAACAAACGTGACTTATTCTTCAAAACGAGCTCCAGGATCGACTACTTCCCCCGCCAGCTAAACCTAACCGTAACTTCCGTTAGATAATAGTAATCTGAAAAAGAAAAAAAGTGTGTGTGGGCATATCAAAGAGCTACGCAAGCGTGCAGTGCTGGGGCCGAGAGCCTTTGGCAAATAGTCGAAAAGAATTGTCAAAGCGAAACCGAGAGGTCTCTGGATTAGCAGTCAGCAGTCTGAGTACTTTTCTCGAAACTATTCGACGTTGGCAGTCAGTGAGTCAAATGATGTTACTGGTTTTTAAACTTAAAATAGAAAATAAAATAAACCACAAGAAGAACAAATTTTTTTTTTGGATAGATTTGTTACTCAAAATATCTCATGTTACTCTCTCTCTCTCTCTCTCTCTCTCTCTCCAAAGACTCTGTCAAACGAGACCAGCCAAATGATTCTCAAAGAGGAAGTAAAAGGACCATGTCGTGGCAAGAGTTGAAGGCAACAGGAACTCAAATGTACAAAGCAAGGAAATTCAAAGAAGCAGAGAGGTTATACACTGAATCATTGGAGACATTAAAAAATGGCAATGGCGAAGGTGAACTTTTGGAATTGCATTGGATGAAATACAAGATTTTTGAGAGTATTAAATTTTTATTTAAGAGTTCATTACTCACCCAGTAATCCTTGTCGATTTATGATTTAATCTTCTTTTTTATTTTGTTTTAAATAGATGAGCATTATACATTTTGCTTATTGTTATACAAGTTACTAAACGAACATCATTTTTTATAAATATAATATCTTGTTTACTCTAATAACACTCAAACACGCTAGCGGAATATCGGGACTATCGTTTTGTTGGTAGCCTATGGTTTCTATTGTTTGATAAACACTGCAGAGTGTGTTACTATACGTTATGGTATATCTAGAAGCTAGCGGCATATCAGGACTATTGTTTCCTCTGTAGCCTAGAGTTTGCATTTATCGATAATCTATTAGTGTGTAAGTAAGAAAAATGTTTTGACTAAAACTATATCTATGCCTTATAGCGAAAAAAAAGGTGATCGGAACAGGAGAATCTCTTCACTATAGGCGCATATTTCGTTATAAGCCATTGAAATATTTCGTTATATCCATACCAAATTTAATAGCAAAGTATCCGGCCCAAAGAATGATTCTTTATAACGTTAGTTTCGTTATAAGGGTGTTCTTTATTAGGGTGTTTGAATATATGTTTTCTTCTTATTATTATTATTCTCTTTCTTCTTCTCATTCACTATATTATGTTTTGAATAGTTTGTTTCTTATTTTCTTGGAAATTTCTTGTGAAAATGTTTTCATTTTTTAGCCATCCTGTACAGATGCACACAAATTCTTTATATGATACTTAAAGCTTCTTAGCTTGAAATATCTACATTTATGAAAGTTCATGAACTTGGTTTTTTTCCGCTCCCTTGTATGATGCATTATAAAATCATTTTTCTTTTAAAAAATGGATTAATTAGACAAAGTATTACTAATTTATTATATAACAAATATATGAACATATGAATGTTATGTTCCTTGCTTTTAAAATAAATGATAACATTTCTACTTTTTGAACTTAAAAAAATCTCAGCCTCAAACAGAGATATGTCAATTCTCTATGGAAACCGATCTGAGTGTTTGCTGAAGCTGGATCGGCCGTCTGAAGCCCTTGTCGATGCCCAGCTGTGTGTTACTCTGAATGCTCAGTGGTTTAAGGTAAGTGAATGGGAATGACTGTTTGTGGAGTAAAAATAAAAATATCTATTTAATAATCTGTTTGATTCTTTACTATTGTTGGTGTATGCTTGAATGAGATAATCAGACGTGTTCTTCATATCCTTCATTTTATGTCATAATAATGATAAGCCGAAACAGCCTGTTATGTACTTCTTTCTTCTATTTTCCACTTTTTGAGGTATGATTGCTATTGAAATGGAGAAAAAACATTGGAATATTGAAGAGAAAAAGGATTGTAATAGATGATTAATTCGGCAAAGATCAGTTGTGAAAAAAGCCCCCAAGGAGACTACAGAGGAGGAAATCGACTTACTTGACTTATTGCCTTCCGCCAGCAGGGTCGTCAGACTTTTGCATATTCATCCGTTTTCCATATCTCTATGGTGAAAGTGAACCATTCGTTTCTGTATTGTGCGATACTATTTAGTGTTTTCAAATCTGTTTCTGATGTCAATCGTGTCCAGTCGTCATGAAGATACTTTAGATGCTTATTCAGGGTTACGGGTAAGGCTGTTATTGGTCTTCCCCTAGTTTTGTTATGTGTTTTCCGAGAAATAATATGTCTTTGCTTTGTATGCTGGGATTTCCAGGTCTCGTCTAAAATTGTGACCAAAAAGTCTCCATTTTGCTTCCATTTTTTTTAATTGAGAGTGGGGTCTTAGTCAAATTTCTTAATATTAATACATAACAAGTAATAAAATGATTACACACATTGGCATTGGTGGCGCAGTGTGTGGGTATGTTGGAGTCATTTTTAAAATAACAATAATACTATAATCCATTTATATAGCGCTGAATCTATCCACCCTGGGGTGCTCAGTAGCACTTTACTCAGTACTAAATAGTGCACAGCAGCAATCAATAATTTCCTAAAGTTTTAAAAGTACAGCTTTAATTTCTTTGGATGTTGAAATGAAGTTTGAAAAGTTCCAATTTTAGATTGGATTTGAAGGCCGAAAGTGTTTCTGAGTTGGTTTCTTTTTCCGTCTGTTCAGAGTTTTGATCAAGAAGGCCTGAGTGCCAGATATGGCCCAGAATGCTTAGCTTTAAAAGGATCTGCATTAGTGGGGAGGAACACCATCACTTTGTCATCTTCAGCAAATGAGTGAAATTTATATTTTTTATCAAAGGGTCAAGGGTTCATGTCCCGTATTGGGCACCATTGTAACACATTGGTGTCTGAACGAACATAAATCTAAAGGTATATGAGTTCCGAGGTTGATGATAATTTTGGGGATGAACTGACAGATATATGTCACATGGAACATAATGCATGTAGTATAAATAATAAGAAACTCGAACTCAAGCAATAAGTTAATAATAATGATTTAATTACTAAATCTAACTAAACATATGATAATACTTACAATATATGAAACTAATCTAAGCCTGCAATAATAAAGAATACTATAAAGAATAAATATGTTTATCAACATAATTTCCCTTTAGGGGATATATAAAAATTATTGAAATTGAAATAATGAGAGGGTGATTCATGAAGGAAACATTGGTCATGATGTATGCAACCCAACGGAATACGACTGATCTCTCCGGTATCCAATTACCAACTGCCAAACTCTGGCATGGATGTCAGGATCTCCTGATTAACTGTCTTCCCGTTTAACTGGTCCTGTCATAGTCGGAGAGCAATGTCAAATGAATCATGAATCTCAAGATCTCGGCAAACAATGCTCACTCAACGACCAAAAAGATAATTATTCATTTCATAGGCTCAGCAACTAACAGTGGACTAAATAGGTCCATTATTCAGGTTTTGTAGTTATATCTATAAAGGATGAACACTTTTATTTTAGTCTTTTTGGGGGGTTTCTTAAAATAATTTAGAATAATAGATGCCTTATAATAATTTTGAGACAATAGGCCTGTTAACCATTTGGTCTGTTGATAAATAAACTGAAATAAATTAAACAGTAGTGAGTAGCCATTTCTTTATTTGTGTCTCAAGGGACATCTACGAGTGGCAAGGAGTTTGACCAGACTTGGACTCATAAAAAAGGCAATTAATGCCTTCCGTAACAGTTACCAAAAAATTGAAGAACAAGGGTACACTACCAAGATATCTGTGTTGTCAGAACTCATAGACAGCGTAACTGGTAAGTTGCTATACAGACCTCATAGACAGATTAACTGGTGAGTTGCTTTACAGACCTCATAGACAGATTAACTGGTGACCTCATAGACAGATTAACTGGTGAGTTGCTACTTTAGGAAAAGTCTTAATATGTATCAAATCTTTAAGAAACGAATATCATGGCTTGCATCGTGTAAAAATGCAGTATTTAGTTTTGCCTTCCCATGCCAGCCTCATTTGGGCAGCCTGGGTGATTTATCTAACCCAGGCTAGAAAGATATGTCATTTTTATTACCATGAAAAGTTGATGATCATCATTTGGAAGTAAATTCTTTCAAAGCTTTGAGTCCCATAGAGCTCTCCGTGCTTGTCTGCATGTTATGTTCAAAATTTTGAATCCTTTAAACTAGGAAGATGTGTCAGACAAGCAACTTATCACAGTGGCACATTTAGCTGGGTGGTAATGCTCAGCTATAATGAGTGATTTAGGTGAGGTTGATCCCATTCCCTAGATATGTTTATAATGTGGAAACCTGTAAAATTGGTTTTTCTTACGTTTCAGTCCTTGTCTTAAAATGTATTAAAAAGGTAAAGATATTCATGTGACATTGAATATCATAAGGGCAACAGGTGTAGAGACCTGATGTTTCTCTGGGCCGGCATGGTGAGGGTAGTGCCCATCTCCTCTCCCTCGCCGCCTTCATTTCCGCTTAGTCTGAATGGACTTAGCTACCCATCCGCTGCTGGGTGAACAGGGGAGCCAAACAACTTTACAAAAAACTGTCCTGACTGGGGATCGAACCAGGTACGTCCCGAACGCTAGTCAGCCGCTCTACCAACTGAGCTCAAAATATAGGGTGGATCCACAAATATAGGGTGGATCCACAATAACGAGCCAAGATTCAAATGCCTATATTCTCTAAGATACTTAATTGTTTTTAATGCCCTTTCAGGTGAAGCATTTATGAATAATTATCAGTAAATAGAAGCAATATGGAAATAATTGATAAAGAACTTGAGAGACAGTTATGTCATTTGCTTTGAAGCAGGAAGGAGTATATTTTAATTTTCTCTGTTACTCAATGAAGGAGCTCTTACTAAGCTCAGAAAAACAAGCAGACGATGAATTCCTTCATTTTGAATCGTGTTTTGGGAT
>JAUEKV010207492.1:564-11287 GCA_031833985.1 Ancula gibbosa
TACTTTTATTGACAAAGTTCTTACTTTTATTGACAAAAGTTCTTACTTTTATTGACAAAAGTTCTTACTTTTATTGACCAAAGTTCTTACTTTTATTGACAAAGTTCTTACTTTTATTGACAAAAGTTCTTACTTTTATTGACAAAAGTTCTTACTTTTATTGAGGAAGTAGGATGCCGGTCTAAAGTGACGAACAGACAGATTCACTGAATACTCTTTCACGTCCTTCAAGAGTGCAACCACTTCATCGTGAGTACAGCTTTCCACATTGACTCCGTTCACCTGAAGAGACGCAGAACACAAAGTGTGTGAGTGTGTGCATATGCGCAATATAAATTATCTACATTATTATTATATGTTGGGAGATATGGGACAACTGATAAGTTATCAGTTGTCCCATTTCTCCCAACATATAATAATAATGAATATAATAATAATGAATTTAATCAGTGATAACCCTCATGCAATTCTTTTCTCTTTTTAAATTTGATATTCATATTTCAAATTCATAATTAATTATTTATTAAAAATATAAAAATAACAATATATGTACAATGTCTCCCAAGATCATTCGCTGTACATTTAATGAATAAATAACACCCTGATGTCTTTAGGATATTTCATCTTCATCAATAACATTACCATCCATCATCTTTCCATGATTTACAATCATCACCATCATCATATTTACCAGACCATAATTCATCCTCATCATCATTCCAATTCAATGAAGACACCTACCCTGAGAATTGCATCTCCCACCAACAGTTGCCCAGTCCTATCAGCAGCCTCATCTTTTACCAGCCTGGAGATCAAGACAGGCAGCCTGTGTTCTGCCCCGCCCTTCACACACAAGCCGAACCCTGCGCCTGGCTCACGGCTAACTTCCACCTCCCGCACCTGGCAATTAAAAGAACATAAAACAATGTATGGCTGGAATACAGAAATTTATTAACAAGTTCTCACTTTATTCGTTATTTAGAAGTTTCATAATGATCATGATAATGCAAGTGACTTTGATCATTATCATGTACTTAAAATCAGTGAAAACATTTATTAAACATTTGACAGAAGAAGTGAATAAAAATAAGGGCTACATAAAATTTGATAAATAATACATGTAATTCCACGTCTAACTAAAAGAATTGATTTTAAGTAAATACATTACATTATATAATATTTATAAACCTTAACACTTCTAAAATAACAAAGAAAAAAAGATACATTCCAGTTAATTTCTGAGACAGACTTCACAATTTATCAGTTCAACCATTGTCATCATAATTAAAAGGCTGTAGTAAGTGCAAGGGACAGGATGGCCGAGTGGTCAAGGCATAATGTGACCCAGAGATACTGGGTTCAAGCCCACCACTCGGAAATTCGTTATTTCCTTGGGCTAGAAAATTTACCCTAACCTACATGCTCATTTGGACAACATGGATGACTCCTGCTGCATTGAGCGTAAGTCTGATGATGGTCTATATTCAAATTCGAATTCAAATTCATCTTTATTGTCCCATCAGGAAAATTATTTTTGTGTTTTTGACATAGCATGAAAGATATATTTAATTAGATGATGGACATTGATTATTAATTAATGAGTATATTCCGTTCTCTACAGATGCTAGTGATACTCATGAGGAGCTGTATCATATTCCGATCAAATTCCAGCCGCCCAGCGACACCTCAGAGCCCTGTTCACACAACTTTTAAAGGGTCCTGAGAGTAAGTGACCAGCCCCTCCCCGGTTCCAATTGAAACATATCTTCTATAAGACTGATATGTAGACTAGCAGAGGGCATGTTTTTTATACAGGAAGTTCGTCATTTGCCAGTAATCGTTTCTAGGCTGGTACCATTAGAAGCACAAAAATGAGAGGGATTTGTGATTTTTAACATACCATGTTCAAAAAGACTTCGTCTTCCTGGTCCAGTTGAACATTCACCCATTCCTTTTTTTGGATGAGCAGAGCATCAGGATAGAGAACCAATCTTATTGGGATGATTTTGTCTTCGCTGTCTCTCAGCGATGCTTGAACACAATCTGGCTGTTGGATAGCAAATATTATTAATATAATATGAAACAATGTTATAAATTATATTACATTTAAAGTCATGAAACATGATGCAATATCGTTACAAACACAACAGGCTTGAAAATTAGATTCACTCACCAAAAACTAAGAATGTAAAAATGTAGATATAATACTAATTATATTAATATTATTTTAAAATTAAAAGCAGAGATCAACAAAATTTTGCATTAAAATCGTAATTGATACAATTTTATATTAATATATTTTGCATAATAATGAGAAATTGACGAGATGACTTTTATCTAGAATCTATAGATCTAGATCTAGAGTATAGAGAGTGAAAATGCAAATTTTAAGACACCAACCAAGTCCAAAGTAAAACGTAAAATTTCTTCCCTTTTTATTGTTAAGTCGAAGTTGAAAATTGAAAAACTAAAATCCACTTGAAAACTCAAAGCGAAAGTGAAAAAGTCAGCTAATGGATTTTTTTGAAAAATATAGCCTATTTATAAACTACTAGACCTAGATCTACTCAGAAGACAGAGAAGCAGGTTCATACTAAGCCTATATGATCAATCAATTTTAAATCAAAACATTGATTATAGGATGGTCAGTGAGAATAGTGAATAGTGATAATATATTAATAACTAGGGCGTCTAGGGTTGTAGTTGTGTAGCCGGATTGGTGAGGAGATACTAAATAAATCTAGGACAATCTATTTTATACTTTAAAATTAAAATCATATCATTTATCATAAAATTAAGTAGGGTTACCTTGACAATGGCTTTAAAATACAGGGTAAAAAATAAGCAACACTAACACTACCAAAACAGAACATCATGCATAATAAATCAATCTTAGAATCTAAGTCTAAGAAGACGTCTTTAGAATCTCACCTCCTCAGCAGTCAACATTCTGGATTTGAAGTGTATTCTATATAAAAAGTGATAGAAAATGAACCAAATTCCAAACGGGGAAGCAAAGGAGGTCTACATTTTATAATTTTCTATAAAAGCTATGGGTCTAAATCTAAAGTCTAGATCTAGAATCTATAGATTCTCTGAATCGCAGTAAATCTCTATCATGTTTTGGTTCCATGAATCACCGACGGGATGAGTAGTGAGTAGTTCCACCACTCAGTACTCACCACAGTGAAGAGCGGAAGTAACCAAGCCGAAAGTGGAGAGAAGAAAATAGCCTCCCATGGAGGTACAAATAGTCGAATGGAAATACAACTATTGAGAACAAATCCAAACCATGTAATGTAAATCATATAGATTTATATTAATTTGATCTTTTAAAAGAGATACTATATCTATTTCAAGCTACACAACTTAAGTTGTGATCATGTGATTAAATATGTTGTATTAATTACAGCAAAAATATAGAAAGTCAAATCCCGTGTTTCCGATATTTTACGAGAACTGTTATCTTAGCAACGCATAGCGACTATGTACACGAGTCTTCCTGTGCAACCAAAACAAAGTTGACCAAAGTGATAGAGATAGTGGGGGAAAGGCAACTGAAATTATGGAGGGATTACCATTTCTACCGGGGAATACCTTCAAGGACCCCACGGTTCGTTGTTTTATGTTTGAAATGTATCATGTGTTCTCTTCAATATTTAGTTCTTATTCGAAATGCAATTGTTTTAATTATTTCAAAGTTGAGTCCCTCTTCCTTTTCTTAAAATCTTACTAAGTTACTCTCAACTCAGTTAATTTTCAATGGCCAAATGTAGGCCTAACAGTTAGCTTTGATTATTTACAAAGATAGGGATTGATCTATATCATTAATACATATATGAGGTCTTGTAAAAATCAACTTAGAAATTGACATTCATTCATTTATTTTACTTTTTAGGCTTGGCTTAAAGTTAGGGCTATGCAAGCTCATAACAGTCACAAACAAGAGGGCTGTTGTTTGAAGAGAGTGACTGTGGTCATAAATCTAGATCTAAAGATCAAATATGATTTAGCTTTTTAGAAAAGGTCATCAAATTTTACATTATTGTCTGGTTTCTATTGTTTGTGAGTTTCAAACTACTAACCATTAATAGGCCTTCTACTCGGCCAGTAAAGTTAGGATTTAGAAATGTTGGTATCTTATTCATTCTATTTGGCACTGATGAGAAGAGCGTAGTGTTCTAGTTTTATTTACAGTTGTAAACTTGGACAAGATCTTTAAAACTGCAGCGAAGAGCGTAGGATTCTAGATAACCTAGATGTATATTCTGTATCTGTATAGTTACGTTGTAGAATCCCTTCTGGGATTTAACACAACGGGAGCAGCTTGACTGCTACGCCTAGACATATTGGTAACAGGGATATATGGTTGCCAAGCCACATTCCCCTTAGAAGGAAATTTTTTTTTTAATTTTGCCCGAGTGGCGGCCTGATCGGCCTACTCTTGGCGATTTTTAACCACCAAGGGATCTTTAACATGTGTAACGTACACACAGGACCACCGAGTTTTTCGTCCTTATCCGAGAGGACTAGGTGTCAGATCCTACCTACCATAGGACCAGGGGCGTGAATAATCCGGGAAAAAACCTGCACTTATCGAGGATCGAACCCACGACGTTTGCTTTCAGAAGCCGACACCTTAGCCTCTAGACCACGCTGATATTGAAACCAAATCTTACAGATCTTAAAATTCTTGTCTCTGGAATTAATTTCCACATTTGGATGGAATTAATTTTGGGTCCTAAGAATGCATTATATAACTTATTGTCTAAATATCCATTTCAATATATACCATTTTGAAGCTTAATAAATGTAGAATCTGAAAATGTCATTTGAAAGTTATAACCGTGACTGAAGTGAGTTTTTATAGGAAGTTCATGAGCTGAGACCTTTTTTACTGACCAGTGATCACAGTCCCTGTGCATTTCTTCCCGGATAATTGACCGCTCATAGTGGTTGTTCGAAGACAAGGAATTGATAGTATCTTTAATTGAATGAAGCATTCATTGGTTTGTATGCTCCTTGAAAATGCATACTTTGTTGGCTTTAAGACAAATGAAGAATTTATTCCATTCTTCGTAGTTGTTAACGTTTTATTCACTCATAATCTTCTTTTTTTCCTCTAGCAAATGAAGTATCATATAAGTCAGTCTCTCTCATACAAGAATGGCTATGCTCTACCCAAGCGACCAGAGAGAGGTGTTGGTGGAACACAATTATTTCACAATCAGTTGTCCGAGTCTGAGCTTGATGACCTTGCAAATTTCAACCCAACTTTGACGTATGGCCAGGCAAAGCAAGCTCCCCCTGCTGCTTTCATTCCAGCTCATGTTGCCTGGGATAAAAAGGTATTATTTGTAACTCATTATGAGTAAGAAATTGAACCATTATTTCAAAGAAGGATTTGTTATATTACTGACAAAATTATTTTCCTTTATTGTACAATATTACATAAAATGCATCTGCCATATTACATTTTAACACTACCTCGGATGTTTTGAACATTGAATTTGTTTTGCATTTAAATACAACAACATTGCTTACCAATTGATTGTGGTTCTTTATTATTATTTTATTTTATTCCACATATTTTAGGTTCTGAAGTTTAATGCCTACTTCAAGCAAACAGTGCACGAGTCACCAAAAGAATATTTTAGAGTGAGACCTGTTGAAATCTTTTACTACTTGGAAGATGACAGCATTTCTGTAATTGAGCCTCATGTCGAAAATTCAGGAATGCCTCAAGGTAAATTTAAAATTAAAATAAAAAAGAAATGACGTATTACCTTGTATCAACACGTAAAGGACACGATGTCAGATAAAGAGGAAATTTTTGTCTCAATCGTATACGAGTCAGAAGACGCTTTAATATTTTTAACTGAGAAGACATACACGCAGACATTCACAACCATGCATACACGCATTTTAATCTTTGTCGATATCTAGACATCTATTTACATGGAAATGCTAATACTTGTAGCATTTGCAAATTAAAAATAATATAATCTTACAGAAGATGAATGTATTATATGTATATTATCTTTATCTAGGTAAGCTCATCAAAAGGCAGCGTCTTCCTAAAAATGATCAAGGGGACAACTGGCACTGGAAAGACATCAATCTTTGCATGAACATCACTTTCTACGGAAAATCCTTCTACATTATCAACTGTGACCAATTTACAAAAGTAAGCCTTCATTTACTACATTGTGTGTATAATTATTGAAACATATATAAATCAGGCCACTTTATGACCCTTCAGTCAGTCACATCGTTTATAGGATCATTTCTCCATCATGTGCTCTTAAAGTCTATTTTCATGAATTCATCCTAGATTCAATAAGATAAAATTCTGAATAAATCACATAAGAATTCTGTCATGTCTTGTCTGAGTTTTGAAAACCTGTATTGGTTTGGTAGTATTCTTTTGAAAGAAAATATGTTGTGTAGATATAATTAATTACAAAAATTATGAATTATCCCGTTAGGAAAACAAATCAACGAAAATCCTCAAAACTTATAATTTACTTAAGAATGGAACTGGAACCACAATTTCTACTGTTTGTATATTGTTTCTTTTCTCTCTTTTCACAGGATTTCCTTGAAAGTGAAGGTATCGAGGTGAACAAGCCAGACACCATTCCAGAGGACCCTTACATTTGTAAAAGAGTTGAGGCAGCAGCTCTCAGGACCTACACGACAAAATCATCTTTTGACCGTCTCAAGCAATTCAAAGAACTTGATCGTAAAGTCTTACGCTTTTTCTGTGTATGGGATGATCGGGACAGTATGTTTGGTGAAATGAGGCCATTCGTGATCCACGTAAGCATTTTGTTATTAAATTTGATATACTTATAATTTAAAAAAATGCTTAAGTTATTTCTAGAACGCCACAATCTACCAAATTGGGGCTCTATGGCGCTGTTACAATCATACAAATGAAATGTGGCAAAGGCAGAGCCTATTGTTGGAAGAATCTAAAAGAGAACGATTGTATATAAGTGGTGAATGACTTAAAGACAAATTATAATATGTATCAATTCATTTTGAAAATAAATACCATTAATACTAAGGCTTACGTGATTAAATCAAATAAGGATTTTAAATAACATGGGGAAGATATGATTTAAAGTTTTAATTTATTTGTGTTCATAAATGTAATGTGAATAACTTAAATTAAATTGTTGTGACAGGAGATAATCATAAGAAATAAGATATGATGATGATCATAAGAAATGCAAGGAAGATATTATTCATTATTATAATGGAATAATGTTAAATGCATGCGCCTTCATCTAGATCTAGATGACATACTGTTCACTAGATTTCAATGTGATGGCATGTATTTGAATGGATCCATAAGAAAGTGTCATGGATTTATAAAAAGCTGATCAGCTACGGAAGAAGCGCAGCAAGTAAAATGGTGATTAAATGATACAGAAAGGGCAGAAGTTGGGAGAATTCTCCCAAAACAAATTATATATAATAAATTAGAAATGTATTTAATGTTAAGCTTCACACTCTTTGGTCTACATGTAGTAAATGTTTTTATGTGGTTTTTTTCTGTTCTCTCTATCCTACATAGTATTACCTGGTAGATGATACACTCGAAGTAAGGGAAGTACACACAGCCAACGACGGCAGAGATCCCTTCCCCGTCCTCATCGGAAGACACAAAGTGCCTATCAATCGCTTCGATGTTCCTTCCTCCTTCCCAGGGGTGGTCATGGAACTCTCAGACCAAGAAATAAAACAATACTTCACTCCAAAAGATTTTGGCATTGGCAACAGAGTCTCAATCTATGGACGTCGTTTCAGGATTTATGATTGCGACAACTTCACTAAGGGATTCTACTATCATCATTTCGGTACCACAAACTTTGACCCCATTGAAGTGAAGAGCCCCGCAAAAGAACTTCCAAAAATGGTGAGAAAATTTCAAATTTGTCGAACATAATTCCTTATTAAATAAGTAGTAGAAGAATGAAATGGGAATCTAAATATCGATGGTATCGAGCACAGACGATCCAAGTCTGCAATTTAAATTTAAATTTATTTTAAAAGCAAGACAAATCTACTAATGGAAATGATGGATTATCCAAATTTTCAATACGATCATCTCTCTTTTGTTTCACCAAATGACGGTGAAAACCAAATAAGTTACAAAATTACATATTTACATATTTAAAATCAAATTTAACGTGTTATGGTTATCGTGGTAATATTTCAGAGATGCTTAAAATCTGCTTTCATTTTGTTTTATCCATTTATTTAAAAACTGAACCATGAAGTAAATTCAGTCCCAAAGATTACAATTGATTGTAAAATGAAAACCCTGATAAGCAGATATATTAATAAACTTATGGTTTTTTAGAGCACTTTTGGATGTATTTTTTGCTCCTTTTGTATATTTAAATGATAGATTTTTCTTGTATGTAGCTCTTGCTTTAAATCTTTGCTATAATGTTGCAGGAAATTGCCGAGTACAACAACTTTGGCTCCATAGAAGATTCCCTTCAGTCCTGCAACAGCCTCATCCCCCAGCCTCCGAAGAAGGACTTCATCAAAATGCTGGAGAATGATCACAAGGAGCTGCGTTTTGAGGCTATCATGGTATGTTTATCATTCATAGGCCTCAAGTTTTTGTGGACATATTCAAATGTTGGATTCATTATAGATTTCAGCGAAATATGCGTTGATTGCTTTTTTGTAGTACATGTACAATGTAATATAAATAATTCTCCCATGTCATATCAGAATTTTCGTCCATTTAAAACCTTTAAAATTTATATTCACAAAGCTTTAGATGTTATGGTTTTATTTTTGTGTCCTATTTTAAGATTTTAAAATTAGGAGATCCGATAAATTTAAGAATTGAACAATATTTATTGTTATTTTGAACATTGATTCACTTTAACTTTAATAATGGATAGTATTATATAATTTGCTCTTTTTGATTAGCATAGCATAGCTTATCATTTACTGAAACAAATATTGTTTCTTTTATTTGAAGATGCCTGGATGCAAGGTAATTTGTTTGAATTTCTGAATTTAGATCAATTTGAACACAGCAAAAGAATTTCTTCATTTGTTCGATATATTTGAAAGTTATTTAGATTTTATTCTGTTCCTTGGTTACTTGAACCTTCCGGTTCTATAAATTTCCTTTTGACAGTTTTAGATATTATAAAAGCTTTTCTTCTCCTCTCTTTATCATCAGTTCTGATATCAACATGGCCGTTTACTTCACATAAAATAAAAGAATTGGATATCATTTTTAACATCATTGTATCTAATAAATATAGATATCAAATAATTTGTAGTGAAATATTTTCATTTCTCTATAATGTGATTGAATCGGAAAATCACTAACAAAAGCTAGAAATATTTTTATTCACTTATTATCATTCAATGTTCTATTTGATTGTCCATTGCTTAGTATTTTTGACTCCATATCATTTACAATCTGTCACTGCGCTTCTAAAATGGCATAAGTCATTTTCAGTAGTTTTGAGAAAACTGAAAAAAACTGTCTCACTTTAAATCACTGGATGACTTGTGCCATGATGGTTTAATTGCAATAATTAATTAATTAATGGGCGCATGTTAATTTTGATGATGTCATATGATAGCCCTCATCTCTAGGAAGGGCGTGGTATATCAGTTCAATTTTGGCATAAATCTGACTTATGCCATTATAGAAGCGCAGTGACGAATTATTATCTTTGGTTTTCATCCTACGTTTGTTTTGTCCTTGCCCAGGACACGATGAGGCCAGAGGACCCTTATTTGATTGTCCATTGCTTAATATTTTTGACTCCATTCCATATAGTTTACAATTTATTTAAATTATTATCTTTGGTTTTCATTCCACATTTGTTTTGTTCTTGCGCAGGACACAATGAGGCCGGAGGACCGCAACCGGCGTTTCATCATCTCCTACCGCCTGATGGACGACATGCTGACCATCTACGAACCGCCCGTCAGGAACTCCGGCATCATCGGCGGCAAGTTCCTGGAAAGGACCAGGGTCGCCAAGCCGGGCTCTTCCCCTGAAAGGCCGCTCTACTACGGCCCCCAGGACTTCTTCATCGGAGCCGTGGTGGAAATATTCAAGCACAGATTCGTGGTCACCAATGCCGATGCCTATGTTTTGAAATACATCGATGAACACAGAAGCCAATTTCCAGGTTAGAATCTAATTTTGTGCGACCAATTTTTAAATTTTTAAGTCCATGGCGTCTAAGTTTGTACGGTGAAAAGTGGTGTTTAACATGGTTTTTGTTTTACCATCACTCGAATTCCGTTGCTATTAAAAACATTTTTTTAACATCATTTTAAATTCAGTCCAAATCAAACTCGATTTTTTTAGCCTTATCCCATCACCTCAGATTCAGTTTTGATTAGCATTTTCCTTGCACACGAAACATTTTCATTATAATTTATACTTCTTTGCGTATCCTGGAATATTCTTATCTTTTCGATATTTTTCACCATAGCATTTTGTCTGAATTACTT
Source organism: Ancula gibbosa (assembly GCA_031833985.1). Classification (NCBI taxonomy): domain Eukaryota; kingdom Metazoa; phylum Mollusca; class Gastropoda; order Nudibranchia; family Goniodorididae; genus Ancula; species Ancula gibbosa. The sequence continues at coordinate 11,083 of JAUEKV010207492.1, forward strand.
GTAATTTCATTCCAAGTTTTGCCAATGTGCTTTTGTAAAGATTTCAATGATGTTAAGTACGTTTAAGTTAACTCATTCCCACCCGAATCGCCCGATTTCGCCCTATTATCGTCATATCGCCGCCACCCGACTCGCCCGGTATCGCCCGCTAGTTAACACCATGGAGTCACTTCACTGGAGCTCATTTAACGCGGAAACTGAACGT
>JAUEKV010209714.1:0-11270 GCA_031833985.1 Ancula gibbosa
GAGAGAGAGAGAGAGAGAGAGAGAGAGAGAGAGAGAGAGAGAGAGAGAACTGACAACGAGAGAGAGAAAGTAGTGACAACTTATACAAGCATGTATTTCGTTTAGTAATAAAAAGTGTACATTTTTTGGTTGACAATAATATAATAATAGTATTGCTTCCTTTATCTCAGTAGTCTGGTCGAAGTCCATCAAACAGACTGGATGGAGCAGAAGTTGTACATGTTGTCATTTTCTCTCTGACTTGACTCTGACGCGTGTTTCACTGTCGACGTTGTGATAAGAGTAAGAGGAATGGGACTTATCCGTACCACCTACGAACGAACTCAATTGTATCAAAACTCATGTGCGTGTTCATTGATCAGCATCGCGCCACTGAAACTGGGGATAAGCACCGGCGAATAAAGCCGTGAATCCACCCACCGGGGTACCGGTAGTATAATAATGGAAACAACATTCCGGTCTAAGATCCAACAAGGGACCTTTTATTGTTGTTTCACGCATTGACACGATATCCCAAGTTTACCTCATAACGAACCAGAACCGTACGGGATGGGTTTTTTTAATTTGATTTTAAGTGCGCGGCCTGTTAGCTCAGTGGTACTGTAGAGCGCCTGACTTCAGAGTCAGACTAGAGGACCCGGGCTCGATAACTAGTGGGGACAGACATTTTTCGTGACCGTTCGGTATACTCAGCTGTAATTGAGTACCCAGCATTGAAGGCAGTGGGGGATCTTGTCAGTATGTTAGAGCATAAAATATTACGGAGTTGAGATGGCACTTGAATGATCAGGCCTGCTGGGGGAGATTTATCGTTTAAAGCGCTTTGACTTTGAGCCTGAGTCTATCTCCGGGATAAAGCGCTTTTAGCACAGACACAAGGGTAATAATAGTACATGAATGTAGTGTGACGCCACGACCATTACGATCCCTTTATCAGTGACCGTACGGCGTAAACTCATGATGTCAATGATGACGTGTATTGTGTGGACAGTTCATATATTGGCATACGACGACTCCACCTGGCCTTGTCTAAACAATGGACAGTGTGACCATGCGGGCTTAATTATTGATTCCTTTGTCTTGTGTGATAGCTATAAATAGGACATTCGTAACGATGACGCATAATGGGTTAATGTGTAAATGTAAATAAATACACAACGGACCTACACTCAGTCATTAATTATTAAAATGCGTTGGTTAGTGACTGGTAACGGGCGTGCGTGAATTGAATAGCCTACACTTAACTTGATTTCCTTATTGATAAGCGACGACAAGGCCAACACATTCAAATGATGTGGGCATGTGGTTCGTGTATTGTATTAAAACATTATCATTGTACGACGTCGAGTCGTGGAGCAGAATGAATAGATAATGATATTCTGATTTTTGTATAATTCTATTCAGGTCACATACTTTAGTAATACAACACATGCACATCATAATCATAGTACACTGTACACATGTAGCCTACTATCTAACCGTGGGCGAGCGGTTTGCCTCACACTCACAAGTGAGAGGTGCCGCTTTCGAAACCGTACCGCCGTGGTCTGGGCTATTTACACAATTCCCTGCCCCACTCCGGTGTTAAACGAATACTATACGTGTACCAGGTCGAATTGGAAATAGTCAAAGTCAAAATTTAAAGAAACGTCGTTGCAAACACGTTTTTGTCTTCCTTGCTACATGTAGGGAGATGGCATTTTAATAGGAACACCTGCAGAATGGGAAGGAGGATGAATACTGGAGGGAGACTCCTGCTTCCCGAGAGAGTAGGGACTGTAACTGTACGACTTGAGATGTGATCTCTTGTGCTGATGGAGGCAATAATTATTATGTCAAAATAAAAATAAAATCTTATTTTTTAAATGCTGCCCTAGACACCACTGGGTGCATGTAAAATAAAAATGCCTAATGCTTGACAAGCTGACATTGCTGTGACCAAGTCTGATCACATTTTGCTGTTAGAATAAAATAAAACAGCAGCCCGACTCCATCCACATTGATTCACTAGGCCTTTATCCAAAACTAAATCATGTAGAAAATTTGGTACATGTCCTATACCTACACGGGTGGCATACTTGATACGATGTAGTTTTCATCCCATTAAGGTGATTTCACGACATTGTGGTTGTCCTAGGTTCGAATCCCATCCCGTTTTTGTACATGTGTATTACTTTTTCTAGTCTCTTACACAATGACGAGGTACCAGGGGTCTAATAGTAAAAAAAACACATGCCTAAATCTAATTATTTCTTAACAACATGTACTTGACATTGACAACCTACTGTAGCCACAGACCAAAACAAATATATATACGACGAAGAATAAATTTAGTAAGATGACCCCCCGTACCAATAATATCAATCATATAATGAACTACTTTTACCATGAATACATTACAATAATTAATATTATGTATTGAACTGTATCAAATGTGATCAGAGCAACAACAAAAATGCTTGAAGACAGAATGAAAATGCACAAAATGCAGATATTTTATATGTACAGATATTTTATTTATGAATGATATTGTTACAGTGCGGCAATGTTTGTTGCTCTCAAGAGGCATGGACAAGAATACATCTTTTTTTTTTCATTTCTATTCATAAATGACGCTAGCAACCGAAATTCAGAGCCACTGAACACAAGACCATCATCATGCACAAAATGTAACCATGGAAATGGAAGCAGAGTCATGTCATCTTATCTGTACTTACTAGTTCATGAACACGGAAATCATTGGCCAGAATTGCCTGCACCTGCACCATGAATGATGGTAATGATCGGAGTTTCCAAACAATTATTATACATCATCGATAGACAAATAAATAACAAAGGCTTAAATCAAAATTCTCTTGACAGGGACTGAAGATGTAAACCTCGCTGTGTCGGCTATCTAAACAGTATGCTCTCTCATAAACCACAGCATGAAGGAAAATGATAAATAATAGTTGAGAGAGAAGGAAAAAAAAACAAAACCAAACCGCCAACAGAGGACGAGACGACTCGACTTTACCAATGCAAATATCCATGGTCTTATTAATGCATCAGGCAGAGGACCGACTTGAAAGAAATGCGGGAGGAAATAGATATATTGCCAAAAGGAGGATAAAACCAATGCCTGAATCCATCAGATAGATATGCAATGGAGAAGCAGTTCTTTGACATAATATGTATACGTCATCGCCTATAAGAAACTGCGACAAAATTAAAATATAATGTAGATCATTATCAATAGGGCACTCTTAGGCAAAAAAAAAGTTGGCTGACGGGAACGGTAACAGCACGATTGCTTACTCTAATTATAGTCAAAAAAGCATCAAGGAAGACCAAATGACAAATCAAGATGAAATGTTTAGAAAAGATATAGGGGGAAAAATGCACCGATGACAATTCTTTCAGTCATGGATGACACAAGGTGACGGGTATGAAGTCACAGACCTTGGAAATACAATTCATCCACGTAAATATATCGGAATGTCACGAATAACCTCCTCTTTTTCTCTGCAACAACAAACTGGTGAGATGAATCCACTAAGAAGATTGGAAAACAAAGTAGTTACATTTAAGATAATCATTATTTTTCGAGTGCCCCCTTCAAATACATCCCCAAGTCAGGTTATCAAATCATGGCATGATCAAATATCATAAGTTTCATAATGTAGTAATAATCATTGTCCTAGACAGCCTAGAGGACAACAAGACAGCATTACCCCAACTCTCTGTAAAGACAAAGAGAAAACAGTCATCATACACGAATCTGTATGCGCGCACCAACTCCACCTCAACACATGCAGCGGCCTCATTCCATCCGGTCTCTGGTGGCCAAACACAATTCTCTCCCACGCTTTGACGATACAAAGACCATGGGATTCACGGTCAAGAGCTTCACTAATGTTATCATCATCATAATAGTCAACAATGTGATTTCACTATTAATCATATTGCATGAGCAATAAATACTCTCACAAATCAAACATTTCACAATAATGAGAGCAAGAACAATTTCAGGAGCAGAATCAAAAAAATTGTTAAAAAATATGCACTTAAAAAGATATTGACAAAATAATAATTTAAGTTTGCACACTGCTCATAATGAATGAAAAGTAAGTCACAACAAACACGCTAAAGTAATACTATCAGAAAAAGCAAACAAATGATAAATCCAATCTCTCTAAGATAATGTTCCTAAATCCAAAGCATTCATGAACAAACATTCCCATTTGAAATTTCAGACCAAAATAATGAGTTGCAAATTATCATCCAGGCATATCACAGGGGAAAATGTAGTGCCGACATAAAAATGAGTGTTTGTCAGCTCAATAAAGATAGAATGGGGGGAAATGTAACTTAGAATGAAAATAAAAAGAAGATAGAGACTGAAAAAATGCTTTTCACAGACAATATAAAACGTTTCTATCAATAATCATAAACAGCACCTATTAAACAATTTTTGACAAAACATTTGACAGGTCTTGGAATTTTTTCCCCCCTCGTATTCATTCAAGATGCAATCACTTACTATTCAAGACCGGAACAATATTTTCTTTTATGAACATTTTCCTCCTTACATACTCGAGAAAAATTAAGGAGATATTGGGGTAGGGGGTGGGGATGATAATGATGTCCTTAATATTAGCTTCCCAATCAGCAAACATACTAGGATTGTTACATGTTACCTCTAAATTAAACAGTAACTCCTCTCTTTTAGATGACAGATGATAGTATGTTGGCTGAATAAACAAGATAAAAATCCCATTCTCACGCTCTGTGAATAAGGCAGTCTGTCACCCATAAATACAACCAGTCAGTCTCGACACTTGACTCGCAAGTTACGGAGGCATATCCTCTCACAATCACAAATGAACAAAAGACAAAAAGACACGGGATAGAGGAGAAACTGAAATACTTGCAAACTTGTGAAAGTTTTGTCGGAGGTCAACGGCAATTTCCCCAGGCGAATAAATAATCAAAGAATCAATTCCTAGACTATTGATAACAATATAAAGGAAAGGCCTGTATGGGCCTGAGAAAACAACGTACTAGAGTAAAAGAAAATAGCTTGGGCCCTGGGTATAGAAAGAAAAATAAAGTGCCAAATCTACCTACGGTCGGGGAGTAAGAGTAAAAGAGATGGAAACAAAGGCTTCCACTTAATTGACTGAGAGAGGATATGCCTTGCATTAAAATTCATTTAAAACACGAAACAAATCCTTCTGTCGTAGAAGGAAAAACCCGCCATATCATTCAAATCATTACAAACACAATTTTGGGAGTAGGGATAATGGCCGAGGAAACAAAGGAGGGAGAAGACAAAAATAAAAATGATGGATACATAAATGAAAACAAATTTTAACAGCAGCCACCTTTGTTAGTATTCACAGGAATGCCCGGGTTAATCTTTACGCTTGGTTTACTTTCAGAGCCGGCATTCACTGGGCCCATTCTATTCTTGATCTCGGCAGCCATCGTCATGAAAGCCTGTTCAACATTGGTGGCATTCTTGGCACTGGTTTCTAAAAATGGTATACCAAGCTGATCCGCATATTCCTGATTGAGAAAACAATATTTTATCAATTAATCACTATTCAACAACAAAAAAAAACACAAAAAAACGACTTGCAAACACATAAACCTGATCTTTTAAGAATCATCTCTTAAGCTATTAAGAAGGAACATTAGTAAATATGCTTGGAACTAGTAGTCAAAACATAATAAGGGTTCATTAGATGAGATTTCCCATCCCACCTAATATCAAATCGACACCACAAGAATGAGAAAGTAATCCATCTACTTTAAAAGGTTCAGTATGACTCATTTATTCCATTTCATTGGTTTATGGGTGTAAACGTAATCTCATAACTGTATAACAGCTTTCAAAAGCTGATAGATGGATGATTTCAATAATAATATGACTTTATATTAAGCATTTTCTCACATCACAGAAAGTTATCTGACTTTTCACAAAATTAAGCAAAGGGTGACAGTTCCTGTTAGTTCATAAACTTTGTTATTTTTTTTATTCATTGTTGCTATTGTCATATGAAATGAAAGGGGATTTAAATCTCCAGGTGAATTTTTTGTTATAAATCAGGTTTCCTAAAATAGTTCTTGCAAAACAATTTCTGTATGAATTACGCCCCTTGGCTTAGCAGTTCAGAGCAAAATTTTCAAAATTGCTTTAGGCAGCAATGGGTTAAACAGATAATTTCAGACTAATATGAACAAGATCGTGTAAATGGTCAATTTAAAATATACTATGGCGGAGTACAATACCTTTGCGGTAGTGAAGTCAACAACTTTCTTTGTGGTCAAATCACTTTTATTCCCCACAAGCAACTTATTGACATTTTCACTGGCATAGCGGTCTATCTCTTGAAGCCATTGTTTGACATTGTTGAAAGACTCCTAAAATGAGAAATAAAGACTTTGTTTAATTGCATGGCAGTTTAAAGTAATTAACAGAAATCTGAACATTTTAATATTCAGTCTTAATTTCAAACAAATTGTGGACACGACATAATAAAATCATAAGCAGCAATACATGCCAAAAACACAAAACAACCACCAAAAAAACATGGACCTTACCTGATCTGTTACATCATACACGACAATAATTCCATGAGCACCTCTGTAATAACTGGATGTGATTGTTCTAAATCTCTCCTGACCTGCTGTGTCCCACTAGAAAAAAGTAGGAAACAAATCTTTAAAATATTGTACAAAAAAGTAATATCTGAATGAGAAAACTGAATAAGGTACTGGATATTTTATCAATATTATTTGTTGTTAATGAAAATAATTTTTTAAGCAAATATTGAAAAGTATCCAAAGGGAGCAAATGATTTTTAAAAAAAACAACACATTCAATATGATAATAATATAGGAACATTTTATAAGACAGTTTTTCCTTAATCTAACGCCACATCCTAGCTTTATCACTTTATAAGCAGTGTTGCCAACTTCCTGAATTTTACTGAACTTTTCGCGAGACAAGCAAGGTAGCGCCTAGATCGACTTTAAAAATGCAGTAAGCAAGAAACTTTTTAATTAAAATGTTTCCACATATTTAAAATAACAATAAAAACATTCAAAACATAATTTTACATATCTTTATAGTAGTATTAGTATAGGAAGAAAAAGTCATTTCCAAAATTTACGGAGATTTGCCAGAAAAAATTACTGAGATTCTTACGGAGGCTTTACTGAGGATTTTTTAAATAATCTGATTTCAGTAAATTTACTGAAAATTGGCTACACTGTTTTTTAAGCAATCATTGAAAATCCAAATAATTAACCGAAAACACAGGTCTGTGGTTTTAAAGTGACATGTTTCATTGTAATTCTAACAATAGTCACAATAACGACTATGAGTCATCAGTCATGGTCAAGAAAAAGCACCCTCAAAATTTCTATAATAACAAGATGCATTACCAATAAAACATGTCCAGCCTTCAGGAGCTATTTTCTCAGAAGATCATCAAAATCCTCTATGACCAGATTGTGTGACGGAACTCAATTTCATAACAAATGGGAATTCTGCACCCCCATATGTTCCTTAATCAGAAAGACTTGCGACTCACAATAACTTGATTGAAAATATTAGAGCATTTCATTTCTTATAAGGTACAAATAACAACAGTTCTTAGGAAACAGAATTTCTCTTGTCCTATTAACAACACACACACTGAACTGGCTAACAACAAACTTTAAACAGAATTGCATAACATTAAAAATTGCTGGCCTCAGCAAGGCTTACTTATAAATCTTGTTATTCACTGTCTGCCTACCAACATGTTCGCTCAACAAATTCATTTGTGAATTTCATTATAGGTGTGAGTTCTCAGACAGACACTAATGTATAATCAAATAATTGCCTTTATTAGCTACTTACGATTTGAAGTTTTATTGTTTTGCCGTCTAATTCTATGGTTCTGATTTTCTGAGGAAACAAGACAAAAAAGGCATGAGAATCACTGATATAAAATAATATTAATCATGTATTGGGTTTTTAATTTTGAGTACCAAAATGATAGTATCATGCATATTTTTTAAAAAGATTATTACCTTTTAAATTCTAAGACAAAGGAGAGGCAGCAAAGAGTGGGACAGGAAGAGCGGGACAATAAGAGAGAGAACCTATGCATAGAAAATAAAAGTTCCTCTTACTTTTCAGTATTCCAGAACAATTCAGAGAGATATAATCTAATTCACATTTATACATAAAATATCAATAAAGAACCAGAGAGATAATTGAATAACTTACAAAGTCCACACCAATTGTACTGATGTAGCTTTCTGTGTATGTATCATCCTGGAAAACAAGCAAAATATATCATTATTATTATGTAAAAGAGAAAGAAAAGGGTGTAAAATCATTGTTAGCAATTAATACATTGTATAATATATTCAAATAAACTTATTTATTATCCTGCCAATTCAAATTCCATAAAAACTATAAGGGGATAACTCTACTGCTATAGAATAATATTTAACATCAATGAAGGAAAAAGATGACCAACAATAATCCGAGCTAAAGTTAACATCAGTGGGCAAGTCCTGGTGATTCATTTTTTCATAATGACATAAAACTCTAGGAGTTATTCAAACTATAATACAAAAATTATAAAGCCATTAAATAAACTACATGAAGAACAATTTGTACAATAACAATTTTAAAAATGACATGACCATCACCATCAAACTGACTGAAAAACTCACTAACCTAATGACCCTAGAAAAATGTATAAGTTGGTAAGTAATATCTATTTTAATATCTATATTTAAAGCTGAAACATACAAATACAATAAAGAAAAAGGCAAAAACAATGAATTTTGTTTGGGGATTGTGCGTTCTATCAAATGCGTGTTCGTGAATATATAATTACCACATAGAATGAATTGTCAATAAAAGAGATCAAGTGATGGAAATTTAGTGAAAAAAAAGAATTCAATTTCAACTTACTGCAAACCGCAACAACAAGCATGATTTTCCAACGCCTGAATCCCCAATTAGTAAGAGCTTGAAGAGGTAGTCACTGAAGAGAGTAAATAAAATATCATTGATAAATCCGCAAAGGTGAAATTGAAAGACGAAATAATAGGATAGTTGTCATAGTTTTGTACAAATGTCCTACTGTCCCAGCAGTATAGGAGGTGCTGGTGACCACTTGGCATATGGGTGAAGTAAGGAATGAAGATTTAAACCGGGGATCGGCACTCGACCACTGTGCCGATCTAGATGCGTAAACATAATGAGCACAAACAGGTGTGTGAATACCATTCGCTGGTTATTCTCAATATCTGTTGTGCCAAATAACGACTGAATTCAAAAATCGTAGTGCATAATAATAATATTATATCAAATGTTACAATATCCTCTACTCCAGAAGACAAGAAGGTACAGACCTTGAATCTTGATAGGTAGGATTACCATAGTCAGGCATACCATAAAAAGGGTTACGCTCAAATTGGGTATCCCCTTGGATGCACCCGACAATGGTACCTCCTTCCCCTGCCCCTTGCTGGGTATGTTCAAAATCCTGGTTTAGGGAATTCAAATGTGTTCATCGATTATGGGGCCCAACCCTGCGGCCCTGTCTCTCAAAGTTTCTGGTCAAAATTCTAGGTCAGATCAGAAATCATGCAATCATTTTGTCTGTTATGATCCCATATTTATGAATGAAGACTCATTATCAGTGGGATAAGCAGGGGAATCGAATGGTACCGTTTACAATGATACCTGTATTATATCTGTAGTATGAACATCATTTGAAAACTAAGTTCAGTCCCAGCCTGAAAATAATCTTTAGCAGTACCGAACCAATTATCATACTGGGTAAACCACAGTGTTCAGATATTTAACTTATGAATCCAAATGCTTTTATATCCACTCCAGATGCAAAAAGTTATTTTACATCCTCCTTTCCACATTGATATCAACCGGAGCACTGCCGATACAGCCACCATTTTGGAACCGGTGGTGCATTTCCAATGAAAATCGAAAGTAGCTTCAATACCGGAAGTAGGGGGCGTCTCTACTGCATTTCACGTCTTCATTCAATAGGCACATCAATCAAAAATGTACCATATCAATGGAGTAAATTACAAAGACATAACGGATGTTTTAGCCTTTTTTAAATCACAACTCTTCCCAATTGTCCTAAGATAAATTTGGTTTTCATTGGTATTAGATTAGTAGGTCAAGATACTCCCATGCATAGTTGACTTTTAAAGCTATCACAGTATTTTGATAAGATTTTGACAGTCTTATTCTAGACTCCCTATCAGAATTTCTAGATCTACTGGTGTTGACAGTTGTTGACAGTGTTATCATTGATCTAGAATCTAGTAGAATCTATCATCACTATCAATTAGGGCCTATCTAGGGGAAAAACAACCTCCCTCATTAATAACTGGCCCTAGATTCAAAACATTGGTCAAAATTCTAATCAGATTGAGAAACACAATGATGGCCAAACAATTCTTCACCTGTGTGAGGGTGGTCAAGTTGGTGGGTGTTGACAATGGTCTCGTGAGATCAGTAGACCATCAAATCTTGTCATGTTTGTAAACATTTCAGAGTTAATAAAAATAATGTCTTCAATTCTCCTTAGAACAAGAACGTCTTCTGTTCATTCATTTAAAGAGAAAGCATAATATTATATATAGAAGTTGTCTCAATACTCATCTTTAAAAAGAATTAGAGGGGAGGAGAAAATAAGACAAAAGACATTGACATTCTAAATCTACTTCCGATGACGTGACTATGATTATGAATCGAATAGATCTCACTCCAAGACTCGTATTTATCAGCATAAGAAGTGAAAATAAGCAAATATTTCTAAAATCTATCGACTATACTCACTAGTCTGGATTCATAGTTGACATTATTTATCAAAACACGATCACTGATCACTGTAAATTGATGAAACAGGGAGCAGGACTGGGACTCGTCGAGTATTTACAATGGTCCTACGTGAAGTTACTACGCCTTCAAAGCAAGATGGCTTCCTCCTTCCGATTTACCAATGTACACTAGAGGGATCAGACCAAATGGCCGATGACGTCACCTTAAAAACGTGGCATCATAAGACTTCCGGATAACGAAATACATTACATGTAAAAATGTATAGTTTCGCTTTTGTTTTCAATGGTCATCGAGAAAACATAATAATATATAATTTATGCATTCGAAGCAAATGTTGTTGTTTTCTTGAGGGGTTTTTATTTTGGGAGAAGGGGGGGGGGGGGGGGGGGACATAAAAATT
>JAUEKV010210823.1:0-11252 GCA_031833985.1 Ancula gibbosa
ATACTTTTAGAGCGGCCTCTTAGGCATGTGAAATAAAGAGAAAAAATTCTGTTTCACAAAAAAAGCGGCCTCTAAGGCGGATCGGCCACTTAGACGGCGGCCTCTTAGCCAGAGACCACTGTACTAGTAGAATTTCCCGCTCTACGAACGGGATAAATGATGGGAAAATTAAATAGAAAATGTCACCCATCTCATAATATTATTAATAATCCTTCAATATTCGAGTTAAAAGATATATGGTAGAGCGCTATTAAATTTTTTATTATTATTATTATTATTATTATTATTATTATAATTATTATTCTCACTGTCATTATTTATTACTATTATTTCATTATTTGACGTCGATCATGAATTTATGAATACATCTCAAGTCCATCTATATATGGTTTCCATTTGTGTTCCGACTCATGTCTTGGCTAATCAAGAGAAAATGGTGTGTTTGGTTTGGCAGCAAAGTAACCATACTCTTTTCTAAAAGATATTTCTGAATTAGTTATTGAATTGGAAAAGGGAAAATGTAACTGTTCAGAGATGGCATTTGGAATGCCGAACTAATTGCCTTTATTTATTATACCTAATATATAAATATGTTTGTGAATGTTGATGATAAACTCTGAACATTTTTAGGATTAATATCTATTAGGAAGTTCTTGTATTGGGGAAATTATTCATATACTTCTATGGTACATTTGGCACCATGCTCTCTGAAAACAGAGGAACAATTATTAAAGAGAAATGTTGGCATTATATCTTATCTTCTGTTATTATTCACTTTTATGATACTGAGAAAAAAAACTGTATGAATATTCCTGGCTTTAATACATTTTTCTGTCTAAAAATGAAATTATATATTATCTTTAAGCATAGTTTATCACTTACTTATTCATTTCATTTGATAATATGGTATACAGCGGAACCCCTCCGAATAAAGGCCACCTCCCACTAAAGACCCATTTTTCTGTGTCTGTTTACTATATAGGCCTATATAAAACACCATGAATATAGATCACCTCTTACTAAAGTCCACTTTAACTTTGCAAAATGGGTGATCCATATTCAGAGGTACTACTGTATATGTGTAGTAACTAAAGAAAATCCTTCTTTTGTAATTGTAAACTTATTAAGATGTGATATGTATCTTTCTTATTGAAAGCCATCAATTCTGATGATGGTGCTTTAGATTTGTTTAGATTATAAATCAAATTGAAGTGGACATGATTTTATTTTGAAACGGAAGTAGAGGTACCTGTATTATTTTATTTTACCAGAAACTAAATAAAAATGACTCAAACATGAATGCATTTTTCATGATAATTGACCCCAGTAATCAAAATATATTATATTGATGGGTTTAGAAGATATAGGAATTTGTGCATTTTCTTACCCAGTGGTGATTTTCCACCTAGATCTTTGTGTATTTTGCGCTATAGCTCAAAATATGTTTCTTGGATCATGAGGTTTTCTCAGATAAGTACATGTACAATAAACATCAAATTATTGTGAAGAAAATTATTGAATAATACTGAGAATATAGATTTTGAGCACAATTTTCATTTTCAAATATTACCACCTAATATGATATTGAATTACTCCTACCATGTAACATTACTCATGGAAAAGACACCAAACCAAAGAAACGAAAATTTTCTTATATTAGAAAATACAGTGGTGGGTAACTTTATACTAATCAGTTACATGAACAATGCATGGATTCATCTGGTTTCTCTGTTATGCTCATTTTATGAGTTTGATTTATAAAGCCACTTGAACTTCTTTCTAAAAATTTAAGCTGTACTGTCTTTTATCTTATTTTTACATACTATTAAAGCGTATTGATTATGTTATGTCATTTAGAAATTTGCTGACTTTAATTTATCAACTTTTGTGTTTTTGCATGCCTTTGAATAACCCTACCCTGAATTGTTTGACATAACCACTTCCCTTTTCGGTGTGTGATAATTTAAGACTTCTTTACTTAAATTGTTTAATATTATCAAGCATTAATTTCAATTTTTAATATCCAAACTGTTCTAATTGAAAGTGCATCTAAAATAACTTTTCTTGCCTGGTTTTCTGTCCGCTATACCTCCTTGTTATTTCCCAACACAGTTCGTACACAATGAATACTTTTCAGTATACATGTAGTAAAAATAGCAATTATTATTTCATTGATTAATTGAAAGAATGAGATTCTAATTTTCTCTCTCTTTTTCTTGCCCTAATCTACTTCATTATTTTAAAACTGTTGTTTTTGTTGATGTTTTTATTATTATTTTTGTTGTTGATATCATATTGTTCTTATTCTTCCATTTTCTTCTTTTCATTCTTTTCCTGTTCTTGGTTCTTTAAAAATAATCCTGGAACTGACTGCTTCTCATTTTACTTGGACGTAAAATGTGTACCAGTAGTTCTGCTCACTTGCCTATTATATTTTACTTCTCAGACATATATATTACCATGTGCTGATTCATGCTTCGGAAACCAAAATATCATGTTAGGCTGGTCATGAATGAAATTTTTTCTTATCATCTTACTATTTCTTTGCATTATTAAAAATAATCTTTTTATATAATACAGTTTAATCATTTTATTGATTGTTGATTTTACGTTTGAATTATTTCTTAGTCAACACTAGCAAGATACGATGGATGATCATTATTACAATATTTAATTATTTATATTAGTTTCAATAGTTCCCCACCTGAATTTATTTCTCCTTTTTAATTAATTATTCAATATTATTTTAATACTCCGGTTCATATCTTGCCACCTGATTGGGATGTAACATAACTGGGGTGCGCTGCTAATTTTTGTATAGGCTGGATCAGTAAGGTTGTGTTGGAATGTCCTTCATAATTGAATTAAAACCATTCGCTGAAAAATTGTGATCATGTCATAATTTATCCCAAAATAGCAAGCAGACTATTGTTTGTGACATCTAATTTTAAAATTTGTTTTATGCTACATTATGAATTACAGATTTGATAAATGAATGGGGAATTTCAGTAAAACAAAATAATCAAATAAAAACCTAAATGCTTCTCTCCTCTCAATTGAAAGAATATGAATTTTATACATGAATTTAGATTTTAAAGGTTAGGCCTATTTCTTGATAAGACTTGTGGTAAAGAGTAACATATTTATGATAACTTGAAATAGCATTTTAATCGTCCAGGTAGATAAATGATGTAATGTCAGTGAACCTATAATAATTATTCTTCTTAATAATCTTAGCAATGGTAATTTATTCATGGTTAACATTGGCTCCCATAGTTCGAATGAATTCATAGAAAGAAACTGCATAGTAAGTCAAAGTGCACTCAAATGCAATCCTTAGAACAATCTCCCATCTTATCTTATTCAGAATTTAAGATCATTATATCTTTAAACTTGCCATTGAATCTTATGAAAACTCTCTTATTTTTATCCTTACATTATTATATGCATTATGAAAATGCTGTTAATTTATCTTAATATTTTTCTCCACAAAATTTCTTCACTGGTATTTAGATAATATGAAATGAGTATTTATTGTGTGAGTGCTAAGTTCTGCATTTCTTTATTATGCAGAGAACCAAGACAGTGATGATGAAGAGCAGAAGGAGGAGGAAAAGGAAGTTGAGAAATGGTCTCAACAAAATTGGGAAGACCTTTTGTTGAAGGTATCAATAAATAATAATGATAATAATAATAACTATTGCATTAATATAGTGCACGTCCACGATATATATCATGCTCTATGCGTTTTATATACATCTATTCCCTGACCGGCCATGGGGAGCATAATACAATATGGGTGATGAGTGCTTATTTAAGTGCTCAATATTAATATTTAATATTCCGACAATATCCAGCTATTGCTTCCACCAGGCACTCATTCTACACCAAGTGCCACAAGATTGTCTGTTAATGTTCCTTTTTATTAGGGGACTATGTCAATATGGCTGATGCAGAATAAATTGCTGGGGCTTTGAGCTAGAAGGGAATTTGCAAGATAACATTTTGAATTTTGCGATGTGATCAGCGTGCTCTTTACGATTTTAACCACCAAGGGATCTATCTTTACCACGTATAGCTTATTTGGGACATCCAAGTTAGATTCGGCCTACCAAAGGACAAGGAGCGTGATCAATTTGAGACAAAAAAATGCCTGCACTGTCTGGGAATCAAGCTTTTCATGTATTTCATTGATAATCTGTCTCTCCTTTGATAGCATTGTCATTCCGTTCCCTCTCATATAACTCTTAGCAGATGTGAATATAAGGATACAATGTATAGGCAAAATGCTTCAAATGTGGTCACTTTCCCAGATGTTGTCCAAAACTCTTGACATCGTTGACGATGAAGCTTGGATTGCTGGCTTGGGAGACGCCTTTGGTCAGCAAGTCACACTCTATCATAACAAGGTTGAAGAAAGGGTATGTATTTACAACATGTCATAATAGGTCTGGTCTTTTTCATTGTCAATTTGACAAGTATCTGTCTTCAAATATAATCTGCTTGTATTCAAGAAAGTCTGTTGCAGGGTAAGTAAAAAGATGAATTGCTTCAAGGCGATGAGGCCCATAGGGCTCATGCTTATCCCCATTATCTGTGGCAGGAAACGGAACGAGTGATCAATGAATATCTCTTGGAGAAGGCGCCATTCTCTTGCAGGTTTTACACAAAAGCGTAAAGGGCACTATACAAACTGGGTGTCAGCGGGATTCGAACCCATGACCATTCATATGATCATGAGTCTAAAGCGCTATGCACTCTGTTGCAGGTTTTTAAGCAAAACTTGGCCAGATGTTTGAAAGTTTCAAATCTTGGACCATTTTATCATGAGCAGAATTTGCTAAACACTCAGCTACGATACCGTTCCATTCCAGAAATGAGACTTCATCACAATTTTCATTTGGCAGCACTGTGGTCAAATGATAAGGGTGTTGGACTCATGATCATGGGCTCGAATCATGCTGACACCAGATTATGCATTGCCCTTGAGGAAAGGCACTCTTTTTTTTGCCTCACTCTGGTGCCAACACTTTACCAACACTAATTCTGTAGGGACAGTAAAATCTGGGAGAAACTAGCGTCTTCTCCAGGAGATGTTCACTCGCTCCGCTTCCCGCTATTGAAACTGGGGTTAAGCACTAGTTTTATATACCTTCCATAGAATGGCCTAGAAGGAAATTACTTTATTATATAATTCTCATTACCATTTTGCAGCCTGTGATAATGATGTTCAGCGAGAAGACCAAATATTAATTCTCGAGAGGCTAACTAAAGGAGTAAATTTCGTACTTTTACTTTTCATACAGAATTTCAGCTTCAAGTGCCTTGGTATCATTATGCGAAAATCAACCAAGAAAGATTTTGTCAATCGCCACCTGGATCTTGTATTCAGCACTGTGAAACATGTTGACCAAGTAGAAAGAGAGGTAATTTAAAATGTTTTCTATCTTATAACTAGTTAATTATTTGGATTGATTATTATGTTGTTTTAAAATTATTTTCTCTGTTTCTTTTACAGTTTGTTGGTAATTTATGGTTGCTGTTCACAATTTAAAACCTGTTATGCTGTGCTCTCCTGCATTAGTATGTTGTTATGGTGATGGAACCAATTTAATTTCGCATTTATTTACTAAGGCCTTTGTTTGATTTGAAAAAAAAAGTCTCGAAGATATTACGCATGATTGTGTTTGATTATGTTTCTTCTTTTCTCTCCTGAGGGATTGAAAAAAAATAATTCTTGAAGACATTACTTTTGATTTTGTTTGATTTCGTTTCTTTTTCTCTCTCTTGAAGGATATGAAGGGGCCATATTGTTAATGAATTAAATAAAAATATTAATTCTTGCGTTTACAGGGAGCCAAAGGAGAACGCTTAAGAAAGGTTAATTATGTTCATCACATTTAAATGTGATAAATATTGCTGCTTTAATAATAATGATGAAGATAATAATA
The DNA here is from genome assembly GCA_031833985.1 of Ancula gibbosa. NCBI lineage: Eukaryota > Metazoa > Mollusca > Gastropoda > Nudibranchia > Goniodorididae > Ancula > Ancula gibbosa. Next base: position 5,952 of record JAUEKV010210823.1, read on the forward strand.
ATAATAATAATAATATTAATAATAATAATAATAGCTATGATGAAGATGTATAACGCCGGATCATGCAACTATAATGCTCAAAAGCACTTTACAGGGATTATAAAATGCTTTTATGCGCTGCATACAAACCTACCATCCATGGTCATTAATTGCTTAAAAATAACATAATTCATTATAATAGCTCCAACCTGGATGCAATTCAGCAGAATATTCAGATTATTTTATTATTGTAATACTAATGCTTGAAATGTATATTTTATAAAAATCACATTTATCTCCATACGTTATATGTTTTCAGCTTTGGAAATATCAGTGTCATTATTTTGATGTAAGGTTTTACACATTTGGTCTTTATCTTTTCTGTCTTTCTGCCATGCTGATTATGTAATGCATGTGTATTAATAATTTTTATGTCATTTCCAGCTTGATCATATTTTATTGTACATGTACTAATGCTTGATGCTGTAGGATATTTGACATTATATGATTAATACAATTCCTTGGTTAAACCATAGTTTAACAATAAATTATTCTTGTATAAAGGATTTTTCTTTCTCAAGTAACTAACAATTTTATTTTGCTTAACCAAAACAATAGAGGGCAATGATTGAAATTAGATTTTGGTAGTGTTCCCACTTTTGTTAAACACTTATGATGGCTTGGTAGTAGAAGTAGTTGTAGTAAGTTCTAGTACATATGATGTAGTAGTGTTATAAGCTTAGCATTGTTAGGTGCCCAGAGCCCTCCGTTCGGGAGGGGTGAATGGCGCAATATGAATTATTGTTATTATTATTATTATAATAGTAGTAGTGGCAGTAGTAGTAGCCGTAGCAATAGCAAAAAAGAGTAGCATGATTTATAGTCATAGTAGTCGTCATGATGTCATTGTTTTTTTGTTATTTGTTGTTCTTCTTTGTTTGATGTTGCTTTTGTCGCTGTCACTGTAGGAGCTTCATAGAAGCAAGAGCTTTGTTTGCAATACTCTCTTCAAGTTTAAGAAATGAATATGATAAAGGTGGTTGGGATGATGGGAGGGCAACAACTACTATTATAACACATCTTTCGGTTCTATTATGTAAGGAATAATAGTAAAAGACAAGTGGACAAAATCTTTTCATATTGCCCACTCGTGCTAGCTATTGTTGCCCGTCTAAGACGTCACACCTATGATTTTTCGTAAAAGTTGTTTGGCCCTCCTGTTCACCCAGCAGCGAATGGGCAGCTAAGTCTATTCAGACTAAGCGGAAGTGAAGGCGGCGAGGGAGAGGAGATGGGCACTACCCTCATCATGCCTGCCCAGAGAAACATCAGGTCTCTACACCTGGTGCCCCTACGATATTCAATGTCACAGGAATACCTTTACCTTTTTTTAGATCTAGATCTTCAACCTTCATCCTTATTTCGTAGCTTGAAGAATTAAGACTGATAGTAATAGAGATGAAATGATAAGGATAAATGGAGAAGATAGTAAATAGGGTAATGATAATAATGGTGTATGATGCTAATGCAAACATGTTCTAATCACTAAGGCTCCAGAACCAAAACATTGTAAAATAAACTAATTACGGTAAATAATCTTATGGTGTCAAATGCATTAAATGCGAGAATCTTAATAATAATGATAATGATAAAACCAGAGTGAGAGTAAGTTTCTAACAATGATTATGAGGTATCAGTTAATCAACTAATTGAGGAAATGGAATGGAATTTTTCATGCTCAACCTTTTTTATGCACCAGATCTTTGCTGCTTTTTTGTGTCTTTTAATCTTTTATTGGTGTGCAGATTACTTTCATAATGTTACTAATCTATATTCATTCTCTTTTTGTTCTTGCTCTGCATCTATTTATAGATTCTTTTGCCTCTTGATTAGATTTCTTCAGTCCAATATAGCATTTTGATGCAACATTTTGTATTTATATTAATAATACATGTATTGTTATCTTGGATCGATAAATCCCTCTTTCAAATTATATTGCTTTCGATTTTGTGTTATGAGTATGATTTTGATTATCAACTTTAAATTTCCTTTCATACATGACATTAGTGTTTACATAACCCCAAAACATTGGCCTTTTCCCAAAAATAAATTTTTACAAAAGTTGGTAACGGCATCATCGAAAGAAGAGGAAGAAGAAGAATAATAATAACAACAGCACCACCTGCTACAACATTATCACCGGCAATATTAATGATGACAACTAGAGAAGTTTACTCAACTTTATTATCCACTTTCGAAACCCACTGTAAACATTATAGATGGGTTTAGCTTTGCACACAATGCAAGCGGCCCATAGAGCTGGATCATATTATATTCATTTACGTGAAGCGGAATAAGTGGTACAGGACCTTCTCCCCTTAGACAAGACGTCAGTTTCTTGCAGCACAATTGGAGCTGCTACCCTTATTAGCACTCTGGTGAAGTGTGTGGAACAAAATGTAAGGTGCCTTTCCCAAGGGCACAACACCAGACCGGATGTATACAAGGTTCAAACCCACAATCATTACTTTGATCATTATTCACACACTTTTACCGATCTGTCTTGCCATTGCTCAATGTATAAAGGGGCTTTTAAACAAATTCTGAGAGGGGTAGTACAGATCGAGACCTGGTTTATCTTCTAGGATATCACACATTTTACATGATATTTAGATGATACATGTACTGTTAATCAGTGAAGCTAGGTACGGTATTCAATTAATGTGTAGTTGAAATGAGAAATATTATATCATTAATACCTTTCCCTAAGACCTCAATCTTGATCTTTATACTATTGTGCCAATTTACTCTAGGGCCGATTGAGAATTCTGTTAAGAACTAGTTTATAGAACAAAGTATGCATATTCCTATATCTATAAGTGTAATACTAATGCTATGCAATTATTCCTCTCTAATTTTTTATAAGCTGTAAAGCGCCTAGTGTTTTTCTTCTTCATTTTTTTGATATGTGACTCTATAGAATTATTTTTATTATGTTTACTATATTATATAGACATATCAAATACCTTTCCTCAGGTATATACATTTTTTAAATTAAAAAATAAAGGATATAGACATATCATCAAGTATTATTGCCATTACAAAATATTTTAATAATATTAATATGTATGTATGAATTTTCAGGGCTGTGCTATTGCAATGGGCTACACTGCTTCATCCCACCTGGACACAGTGCTCACCAAATTGGAAAATGTGGCCAAGAACGAAATGAATAAGAAATCTTCCGGCCTTCTCAGCATTCTCAACAAGGTACCGTGAATTTCTAGGATTTACTTTTTAAAAAGCCCTTTAGACAGTTTGAGGTAAAATGACGTGCATTATCGTTCTTATCAATAGTCATGTACTACACTACAGGCATAATATGACAAGGATTTGCATTATAAATTTATAGAGTAAAAATTTATAGATAAAAAAAAGCCCAACAAATTTTTTTTAATTATTGACTGGAGACTAAATAAATTGTTAATTTCCAAATAGACATGTACTAAAAGACTATTTTCAGGAGATGGAATTTGACAATTTTTCGATTAATATTATTATGAACTAGTAATAGTATTATGGATAATCTTTTTTTTCTCAGTCAGGCTCTTTGCATTTGACTCTTATATAAGTAGTTTTTCCTAAAACCTGCTTGGTATGCTAGAGTCAGAAAATTATTTTCCATCCATTTTGATGATCTATAGTATACAAAAGAAGATGAAAATACCTAACACTTAAGAGAGATATATCCTTCGGGAATTATCTACAGATGATGTATTGTCCTTTTTATGAAGGGAGAAAAAATGTTAGTTACGCCATATTAGTTGATATTCCACCAAGTTCAAAATGTGGTTAAAAACCAGGAATAAAAAGCTTGTGAAATTTGGACCGGAATCAAGATAAAAGTCCAATCCTGTCTGAGCCCGCAGCATTTGCTTTCTTTAGCTGTTTAATTCCAATATTCATCCCTCTGTCTGATATTGGATCATCATTAGCGTTATAAGACTCTTCATTTGGCATTTGTGATTCGCTTTCATTACTTTTGTTAAAGGATGTATTAAGAATGTTTTCAAAATAGCTGTACCAATCAGTTTTCGTAATTGTTTGAGGTTTAGCAACCTTAGTGTGATTACAAAATAAAGATTTGAGTAAACTACACAAATTCAAGGATTTCAGGAGTTAGAGAGCATCTGTAAGGTTCATTAGTTTACTTTCTCTAATATGATTTTGTTGTAGCACATATTATTTTGTGGCGCCGGTGGTTTAAGAGTTAGCGTTTTGGACTTCGAATCGAAGGACTCGCGGTCGAGTCTGACTTCTACCAACCCAGCGTTATACCCTTGGGGAAGGCATATTACACTATCCCACACTTTACCCAGGTGCCAATTGGGTACCAGCACTGCTGGGAAAATAAACTGCAAGAAACTGGCGTCTTCTCCAGGGGGTGTTCATTGATGACTTCTTCCGCTTAGCGCCATATTGAAGGAATTACTTTTACATATTCTTTTAAATACTCGAGGATCGGATGGCCCGCTGCTACTGTGTTATTTATAGAATTTTTTATATTTAGTTCTCCCCGACTTCTATCACTTTTGGTCCCACCACCTCTGCCGCTACCGCTGCTGGAGTGAGTACTTCCGAAGTTGCCTAAGGGCCGCATTTTCGTACTTGCTTTCACTATTATATTTTGCACAAATTCAATTGCCGCCTTGATGTATTGAGTAACAAGCGCTTGACAATTATCTATTTCATCGTGGCCAGTAATTCTCTTTATTCTCTCCAAAATATTCTTCCTGTAGGCATTTTCCCATTTCCATGCCATTATGATGCTCTTACCAATATGGTCACAATGATGGAAGTCCCTCTGTATGATTTTGTTCATTTCTCTAAAGCTTTTGACCACAGTACTAATAAACACAGAGTAAATAGTTGGACGTACAGAAATAGTTTATTAGATCCCTTTGGGACAGAGACAAGACAAATAGAAAGATTAGAAGAGAAAATATACCTAGACTCAGACGGGTTGAGACCTCTGCGCCAGCATTGAATCGCCTTGCCATGAAAGAAGATGCACTCCCATCAACTGAGAGGCAAGATGTTTAAAGCAATAGAATGTATGTATGACTAAGTCAAAAGAAGGGCTTTGCCCAATATATCATGCTTAGTCTCATTCAGTCCATGGAGTTAAGAGCATATTTCAATAAACTGTTTGATGCTGTTTTAGATATTTTGAATATAATTTTGTTTAACCCTCTAGTGCCCAAGCACAGAAGGAGTGGGCAAAAAATTCTGATTTTTGGATATGATGACCCTAGAAGGTCT
>JAUEKV010214155.1:0-7500 GCA_031833985.1 Ancula gibbosa
CGAGAGATCGAGAGATCGAGAGATCGAGAGATCGAGAGATCGAGAGATCGAGAGATCGAGAGATCGAGAGATCGAGAGATCGAGAACGAAACATAGAAAGAGGGATAGAGAGAAGAAGAGGGATAGAGAGGTTAAATGAAGGAAGAGATGGGTGAAAGTCAGAACCTCCTCGCCCTTGTCGCCATAAATCTTCGTCTCATATTTCGGGACCTCCCTTGTTGAGGACAGCCCAATTGCAATGTGTGGGAACGGGTGGCATGGGTGGCAACGGCACCCGGGTAATCCTAGCAGTAGCAGGCAATTGCAGGCATCCTTTAGCACGGTGGTCGAGTGCTTAGCGCTTTGGACTCATGATCAAATTAATGGTCGTGGGTTCGAATCCTGCTGACACTCGGTCTTGTGTAGTTCCCGTGTTATGTACTTACTTTCTTAGATCTAGCGTGGCACATTGGTCGAGTGGTTACCGCGCTGATCCTACTGACACCCAGGTTAGTACAGTAAGTGCTCTCGGGAAAGACTCTTAACGTTTTTTTAGCCTCTTCACACAGGTGCCAAGTGGGTGCAATCACTAATAATGATGGGGAGTTAAAACCTGCGAAAAACTGGTGTATTTTCCAGGAAGGAGGGAGGGATGTTCTTCCATTACTTTCTCCGCTTCGCGCCATATAAACCGGGGATAAGCGAGAACCTCACGGCCATGCTGGATAATTATGATCCCTTAAGAGCATGTTTACACAATACCTGAACCCGCACTCCGTCTTTTTTTCTATTTACCCCACACATCCATACATGCACACTATCCATGGTCTTCCTTTCCTGAATATCCGATATCAATTATTTGTCAATGCCTCCTCCGAACTTATTATGGTAAATCCAAAAATTATTGAGTATTCATTATTTAAACTATCATTCTTCTAAGGATCAATTCCATATTAGAATATACTCCACAGGACACGCAAGACTAGGTTCGTTCTTTAAAGTATCAAATATATAATAAAATATGCCCCACAAGACACAAAAGTCTAGGTTTATTATAAAAGAATATAATTCTTTAAAGTATCGATTATAATGTATATCTATTATAGACAATAATATTATTCTCCACAAGACACGTAAGTCTAGGTTTATTTTTGAAAAAGATAACATTCTTCATATAAACTGTTTGATTCTTTACAATTACCTCACTCTCAACTGTGGCTTCTATTTGAAGTTATTACTAAACTAGATCTATATCTCAGGCATAGACTGTTTGATTCTTTACAATTACCTCACTCTCAACTGCGGCTTCTTTTTGAATGTATTAAATTCTTCAAATAATTGATTCTACATTACAATAACATTATGATAAAATAAACTATATAGGACCTCCATATTATAATACGCAATCCAATGTATATTACAAAAAATATCATTTTTCAAAGAATCAATTCCATAATAATGATAAAACATATCTCACAATACACGCAAGCCAGTGTTTATTAGAAAAAGTATCATTCTTCAAAGAATCACTTCCACAATAATGATAAAATATACTCTATAGAACACGCAAGCCAATGTTTATTACAAAAATATCAGATCTTCAAAGAATCAATTCCATAATAATGATAATGATAAAATATATTGTACAGTACACGCAACTCTAGGTCTTCCCCTGATTCTAGTTTGATTTATGGCGCATCGTCGAAATGCGATCCGCCGGAGTGGGCCTTCAGTCTTCAGTCTTCAGTCTTCACTCTTCACATCACGCAGACAGTGTCGCTTTCTTGGCTGGGAAGACCTCCCCGATGGGGAAGGCTGGGTAGGAAGAAGACTGGTAAGACTGCTACGTTGAACCACTTCACAAGTTATAGTGTTATAGTGTATAGTGTCGCTTGGAATGCTGTGTTTTATCTGTCTGACTCCGATCGCCCGGCAAGTCGTCTTTCTGTTAGCCAGTCTGATTACCTGACTGTCTGTCTGTCTGTCTCAATGTCTGTCTCAGTGTCTGTCTCGACCTCCGTCTGCCGACCGGCCTGTCTTTCAGTATGTCTGTCTGTCTCCTAGTACCTAATTGGTATTCTAACCGCTCTATATCAACACACACACACTCACACTCACACAGCAACACACACTCACACCGATAAAAACCAATGTCGTATACATTAAAAGTCCACGCCAGCAGTAAAGACCTAATAACTTTCAAGAATTCCCTTTAAAAAAGAGTATACAATGTATCAACCTTTTTTAAAATAGCATACAACTTTCGTATTTAAATTTGAAATAGAATCTCAGAGTATGTGGCTTCAAAGGTGAACAACGGTTGTGGTCGAGTGGTTAAGCAGTTTGACAGACAACTGAACGGTAACGGGTTCGAATCCTTACCGCCATATTCTGGTGTTGAGTCTCTGGGAAGGGCTCTTTATACACTTCACCAACCTACTTAACTAGGTGTAAAACGAGTACCAGGCGGGAAGCAGAACGAGTGATAAAATGATAAAATACTATGATCATCACTAGAAGATGCCAGTTTCTCGTAGGTTTACGTCTCCGGCAGAATTGATTCTGGTACTGATAAAAACTAATGGATAAGTACTCGGTGTTAGAAAGATGCGATCCAAGGGACATTAATTTGATCACTAGTCCAACGCATTAACAACTCGGTCACGGTGTTGCCTGTTGATTCAGTAACAGTAAGTCTAAGAGGTCTTCCACAAAGGTAATACAAGTAAAGTAAGGTGCAGTGCTCGCAATCATTATAATAATAATAATTATTCAACAGAATAAAATTGGATATAGAACCCCATTATTTTTGAAGACGAGACAATTACGAAGAAAAGAAGGAGAATGATTGAAAGAAATAAAGACCCAAATGTGGGGCTCGAACCAGGGACTACTACGACAGCACCGCCTAACAATGAGAGGAGACGGAACGCTAACCACTTAGCCATATCAGATCCCCCCAAAAATCAGTTTCTATGACTAAGTATCAACACTCCCGCCTAACACTACACGTCGCATGGGAGAGATGGCACCCGAGTCCAATCCAAACAATATCTTCACTTCTAGTCCTGTACTGAGACAACAGACGAAGAATAGGCCTAGATCTATACCTAGAACCAACAAAGATGGACACAGACAACAATGAGGTAGCCTCGAGTTCAATGACGGAAGTCGAATTGAATAATGTAAACAGCGAAGAGAGAGGCATATAATTATATCTATGCGCTTAACAATATTTTTAATTGATTTAACTGACTGACATCATACTGAAAATCATTGTATTGAACAATTTAAAAAGAACCAAAACAAAACAAAAACTAAGCATACCGGATGCTAATACAAGTATAGTGTCAACTATACTGACATCATACAGAAAATTATTTTATTGAACAATTAAAAAAAAAACCCAACAAAAACAAATAAGCATACCGGATACTAATACAAATATAATGACAGGCGAATTCCCCTTCTCCTGTCCCCTCCCATGACTATGCTGATCATGATCCGCATCCACAGTAGGCGCCAGGGTGGAGACCATAACCAGCCAGTCAGTCATCACGTGATCACTTTATCACTTTGTCCTATCGAACAACAGAACAACTAATAATAATAATATTCGTACATCGTTGAGGAAACTATTCACGCTATTCCAGCTATGAACTTGGGCAACTCGCACGTTGTGTAACTCACGCCCTCCCCGCCCTTCCTGTGACATATTAATATTAGTGTCATTGTTGGCCGTTCAATAGCGATTCACTATTAAACTGATTGTTTATTGTCATATCGGATGTACTAGGCACATTATCTCTCATCCTTTAAGATCTTGTCTGGGCGTCACACAAGCTTGACTCCTTGATCAACTGCCTGTTGCCTTTTCCCCACCGACAATGCTGCCACCTACTGTTCGTCACATGGCGTCAAGAAAACCCCGGTTGGCTTTTAACCGCCGTGGCAAGACGTTGCCTTCCCTTCCGCCATTAACCCGGCTTCCTCCCTAACCCCCGACGGGTCTTCCAGGCCGGATGGCGTCGCCCCAAACCCATTCGCCGCGGGACAGGACGCCGAAGGATAGTACCGAGTCTGCCCTCGCTCAGAGCTCTTGTATTTTACGACGAGAGTTATGTCCCTTACAGCTGACTGGTTCCTGGTAGGGGGCGCCATCAAATGGATTCAGTCACCTAGCGGAAGTGAACAGACTGCGCGAGTGGCGTGACGCGCAGGTCGTTAAAGATGGTGGGGTGTATTGTACGCGATTGTACGCGATTGTACGCGATTGTACGTATTGGCTAGCTCTCTAACGTCCCAGTGTCTGAGGTGAAATGAAGCGATGTAGATAGACTAAAAGCGATGAAAAGGCCAAGAAAGGCCTGAGTAAGTGAGCGGCTAAAAGACGGCATTGAAAGTCAACAGGCTCCGTGTAGAGGCATTGTCTATCTAGAGGGCCTCGCAATGGAAAGGCCAAATCCGAATGCAAACATCGAGGCGCCATTGGATTAGCCCCGATTTAATGGCGAGGGCTGACGAGAGGGGATGGAGAATGCCAAGGAATAATAATATCATAACAAGAGTACAAAAAGCTAAAGGGGTTTCGTGGACGTTTATAGAGTGCTTTCTGCTTCATAAACGTTTCGATGAATGTAAACAAAGTTAAACAGAGTTTTCTTCTTCTTTTATCCCCCCCCCCTCCCTTTCTTTCCAGGGCTGGGCTTTTGGTCTTGGAGGTGATGAGCGATAGTTTTCTTCTTTTTCTCCCCCTCCCCCTCTTTCCTTTCCAGGGCTGGGCTCTCTTGGAGGTGATGAGAGCGAGAGATCCGTTCCTGGTGCGACGCTCCCACCATCGACTCACTGGCGGGACTGGCGTGATGGATGTGACTGTTTGTGACTGCAACGGCTCTTCCAGGGATTGACCATGGCGGGACGGCTGGACGGTGACTCCACGATGACCCCTAGATCTAGGTTTGTAGTCTGTGGTTTGGGGCCCGGAATCATTGCCGATGAATAATCGTTGTTTAAATAGACAGTCATGGGTGGTTGATGGTGTGGGCGATTATCGAATTCTCGAATAATCCCTATATGAATAAATCGGATATTTGTTTTTTTGTTGAAAAGAATGAACGAAATAAAGATATAAGGAATCTATTATATTTCACATTTATGTTATTACTCCTTATCATGAGATCGATATACTTGAATATTGTGTTAATAGTATTAGCAAAGTTGTCTAGGTATTATCTGCGATTTGCGTTAATGGACTTTGGGATTGATAAGGGTGATTCTCGATATATCCACGTTTGAATGGTTTTCTCTTAATGCTAAGAAAGAATAATAAGAACAATAGTGTTTATTCTCATTACTTTTTATGTTCAATGTCATGATATGAATAATGATTCCTGAATTGATCTTATCTTATAATAACGACGAGATTTTGTCCAGATTGTCATAATAGACCGCACCTATCTTTTTAAAAACTTTTTTATTATCCTCTTTCAGAGTTCACGTCGGGGGTGAGAGACGGGCGATGGATTGCTTGACGTAGAGGACAACGAAGTATAGATCACCTTTTTAGCGTTGCTTTTATTTTATTTTGTTAAGCGCAGTGGCGCCGATGGTGTAACGGTTAGCACTTTGGACTACGGATCGAAGGACCCAGGTTCTAGCCTGACTTCTACCACCCTGGCGTTATGCCCTTGGGAAAGGCATTTTACACTATCCCACACTTCACCCAAGTGTCAAATGGGTACCAGGCAGTGCTGGTAAGGTAAACCTGTGAGAAACTGGCGTTTTCTCCAGGGGGTGTTCATTGATCACTCGTTCCGCTTAGCGCCATAAACACTGGGTATAAGCACCAGCTTTATGGGCCTCATGGCCTTAAAGGAATTACTTTTTTTTTTAAATAAAGCGCATGTCCACGATTGACACCATGCTCTATGCGCTTTACATTAATTCTTCCCTGCCAGTCCACGTCATTCTTATGTCCTTCTCAACTCCTTGGGAAGCATACAATACGAAAGTACCCGATATCATCATTCTGACAATATCCAATTCTACCGTTGACGAAGTACTCGTTTTACACCCGAGTGGGATGGGGAAAATGTGTGAAGAGTCCTTCCAAGGGACTCAACGCCATACCAAGGTGACAATGGTTCGAATCCGATAATTTCAGTCGTGAGTACAACCGCTTAACCACTCGACCACGGTTTTGGTGTTGGTATCCACTTGGCTTCTGGGTGAGATCAGAAAAAAACGTCGAGTTTCTTTCCCAAGGTATTCGAACCCACGAGCATTTGATCTTGAGTCCAAAGCGCTAAGCACTCGTCCAATATGTATGTGACTAACGCGAAAGCAGGCAGTTCCGGAATCTAGACTCAAAACAGAGATTTTGTAAAAATTAATCAAAATGAATTTGAAGTTCTACAATTCGGTCTGTTCCAAAATGTTTGTCGCTATTTTCAAATGTAAGTAAAAACTGAATGGAGTGTACGTGAGACAACGCCACACCGGGGCCAAACAAGTAAACCCTTTGTATGATTAGTATGATCATGAAGGAATGAGCTATTTCTATTTATGACCGGTTCGTTGTCTTGCCCCAAATTCCTCATTGGCTTGCTGGTGACGTCATAATTTTCACTCCATTTATGCTAGTTTCATAGGTGGCGCCGATGGTGTAACGGTTAGCGCTTTGGACTACGGATCGAAAGACACCGGGTTCGAGTATGACTTCGACCACTCCGCGTTATGCACTTGGAAAAGGCATTTTACACTACCCCACACTTCATCTAGGTGCCAAATGGGTACCAACACCGCTGGGAAAGTAAACCTGCGAGAAATTGCGATCTTCTCCCGGGGGTGATCATTGATCACTCGTTCCGCTTAGCGCCATATAAACTGGAGATAAGCACCAGCTATATGGGCCTCGTGGACTTAAAGGAATTACTTTTTTTTTCATATTCAAAGCAGAAAAAGGTATTTACTAGTTCAATTCCGGGATATTCTAAATGACCATTCTTATTGTTTTATCCTAGACTAGACACTTTGTAGATTGGATTGCATGACATGTATATCATAATATAGTAAGTTAAAAATCCTCTTATGGTGAATAAAGGTTTATCACCAACAATAAGGCTTAAAAACTTAAGTCAAGTTGACAAAGATATTCAAAAAGAAGATGTGAATCTTGTCAAGGCTGACTGACGGTATAAGAGTATACTGACATTATCATGAAATATTTATTTGGTTTTTCCATTTTTTCATATTTTAATAGGCATAAAATTGAAACCTAGAGTTTTATTCCAAAGATAATTTACATAAAAAGCTCTTCATTGTACTGAGCGATTTTATTTATTGTCCAATCGCAGCGTGTAACAAAGACATTAAATACGCCATGACTGTATGCATCCTCCCAAGTCGAGTTTCGTTGCTCTAGCGCCAGGGAAGCCAGGTTCACTCCGTCCGAATGTGTTATGATCACAGCAGTGGTCCTTGTCTCAACGTTCTGGTCAATGCACGCATGCGAACTGGTTT
>JAUEKV010215264.1:0-11211 GCA_031833985.1 Ancula gibbosa
TGTCTTGTTTGTTTTGCAGGGTGAAGGAGGCCCTGTGAATATGCCTCCACCATCCGTGACAGGATCCTCGGATCTGCAGACTTCACTTCCAGCTTCTGAGTTTACAAATTCTAACACTGGACCTAATGGGGACTTTGGTGGTTCGGGTGATTACCAGCAAGGTTACCAAGGTGAGTTATGATAATGTTTCTGTTCCTTGTTTAATTTATCATGATCTTGTTGAGGAATATTTCCAAAATGTTTGTTTCCATGTCCCTTGTCGAGGCTGCTGGTCATGTGGCATTCTAGAAAGAGCTATTTGTTTTTCAAATTGTTTTGTATTTTATTCTTTACCTCAGATTTATATTTCTTAATCATTTTCAATTCTTAGTTTATTATTTTCCTTACTTGATCTCTTTTAGATTTAGAGAAGTATTGTTACTGTTATTTTTGTTCATTTAATCTTGGTGATTCTTTGACAGGAAGCAACGGATTCTCAAATGGAGGTTACAGAGGAGGTAGAGGTGGTTACAGAGGTCAGCGTGGAGGAGGAGGAGGAGGGAATAACAGAACTGGTGGAAACCCAATGCAGAATGGATTTGGAGGAAGAGGTGGAGCTGGCTCAAATAGTACTAGCAGTCGAGGTGGAAGAGGTATGTTCACTTAAGAAAAAGTAAATGATCCACAACATTTTTTCTGAAACAGTTATAAATGTGTTTGTAATGGGCTACCCAAAGTCCCACACAAGAAAGTGATACATTAAAAAAAATAATCATAATTTTGTTTAGAAGCACAATAATTTTTAGTATTCACAAGTTAAATACTTGATCTCAATCATATTAAAATCTTATGACTCTAGCAAAATTGGATGTTTATGAGTTTTTAACAATCCCACATGTATTCAGCAGTCAAGAGAGTTAAGGGTTCATGTTTATACATGTTCTTTTATTTTGTACAGGCATGGTGTACAAATGTACAACGTTATTACCCAACAAATAAAAGATAAATGGAATGGTATTGCTGGAAGCATGTGTTACATTCATTAATTAAAGGGTGAAAGGCATGTTATTGTTATAAGACGGAATTTATTTATTGCTTTGAGTGAAAGTTCTTGATTGCATAGTAGTTTAAATTGCGACCCAGAGGGTTATTCTTCTTCTTGACCTGCTGATTATCTGCAGGTCATTAATGCTTAAACAGAGAGAAAGTGAGATAACAGAAAACTAGTAATGCTTAGCTTATATGTAGTTCATTAATGAATTTTCCATGTACTTTTCCAGGTGGCTATAACCAGGGCTATGGTGGCAATGCCAATTATCGGCCAGCTGACGGATTCCAAGGTGGCTACAATTCAAGTGGCTTTGTTAATTCCGGCGCCTTTAACAAGAGGGGTGGCGTGAACAGTGCCGGTGGGCCTGGATCTGGTGGATATCCTCGTGGGGGTGCTGGTGGCAACGGTGGAAATCGTGGAGGTAAGCTTTCATGCACATCAAGGCCATGTACTGGTATGCTGCTGTCATTTCCTTTTGTCTACCATTTTCTATCAGTTGTTAAATATTTCTGATCTAAGTGTTATGGAAAACTTACTTGCAAAGGGAAGGTCACACATACAATATGGCGAAAAACCTAAAACTGAGAAGGGGGGGGGGGGGAGAGAGAGAGGCATATTCTGCATGGGCAACATAGATGCATAGAAAGTGGAGACAATTGAGCTATACTGTATACTGTTCAGATTTCCCAACATTGGCTCAACTTGGTTTTCTTCACATAGAGAATAATCATGAGAGGACTGGACATTGTGATTATAAGTTGCATCAGGTTGTCTTACCGAGATACAGGACTAAATATAGTAATTATACCCTTCATGGAACAGGTATGACTGTATCATGTTGTTGGTTTCTCACTGTCTGCACACCTTGCAGTCTGGATTCGTATAGGTCATAATGACATACACACATTACACTCACTTACTGTTCTTTATCCATCCGGGCATCCCCTTTTTACTGGAATTCGTTACAACATCTGTTAAGTAAGATCAGGGAGGCGGCTATTCAATAATATGTCAAAAGCTAATGACATATTTAGACAAAGACAGCATCTTTAACACACCACTCACTTTCTTGAAAAAGGTGCACTTCTAATAAGATAATGCTTCTGCTTCTTCCTGACCTCTGTGCTCTTGGGTTTAACTGTCACAGAAAAATGTTCTGCACCCCTCTCTCCCGTTCTTTCATTTCATCCCATTTCCTCAATTATCTCTCTTGCCCCCCTTTTGTGAGTTATTAAAGTCTTTTTATTGTGCCTCAAACATAGGAAGAATCATTCATGAAAGAAAAGGTCCCCCTGATATGTTCAAGATCGTCTAGCTAAATTAACCGTCTGCATAGACGAAAAGTATTATTGCATTCATGGATTGCCGTAACTCATTTTTCTAATTTTTCCACCACAGGAACCAGAGGCGCACCTCGTGGGGCTGGCGGCCAGAGAGGGAATTCTAGAGGAGGATTCGGCAGACCCCTTGCCCAATGAAATTGAAGTTATTTGTTGAATGTGTGGCGTCCCAAGAATTTATTGTAGGGGTTTCTCTTCTGTCACTGAATTTGTGTCCACCTTGCCTTTTGTACTTTCAGCTCGTTTATGATGGAAAACACCTAACTTTATGAATGTTGAATTTGCCCAGGGGCAAAGTAAACTAAAGCTTTATAGTTTGCATTTTGTTATTACAGATTTAATTTAAAGCTCTTTGATGATCTGTTATCTTTTGACAACAGTGATAATTCTGTTGCACATGATGGATACAACATCCCATTAGTGAAATACGTTCTTTTTGAATGAAGGATTTTGATCAATAAGTAATGTCCTAATTTTCAATTGATATAAAGTTGTGGTGAACCTAAATCAAGAGCTCACAGCCATGGCAATCTTCTGTTCTGCATGTTTTAAAACTATTTGCCATGGAGGCCAAAATCGTCTTTTAAACTTGGCTTATCTTCAAAAATCAAAACATTCATGTTCCTGTTTGTGCCTATAACTTTCAAAAATTCCTTGCTGACAGTTGATGTTATGTTCCTTCATTTAGAGTAGACATTTTGTGTTAAAGCTCAGTGTTACACTGCACAGCATACTTAAATAATTGTTTGTTTCCTTTTTTCTTTTTAAATCTGTGACCTACAACTGCAAGTCGTACTGTATTTAGAATATTAAGTGTCAGTGAATGGCCATTGCAGCTTTGTTGCCTCCCAGAGATTATCACTGATGTGTACCGAGGGGTTGTGGAAGAAATTAAATTGCTCTATCAGATACTAGGAGAAAGAGCTTAGTTAATGGTGGGAGCAATGTGTCATCATCATTCAAAATCTGGCTATCTCCCCGCACCAGCCTTCACTGTTGGCCATCCCCTAATTTCTGAACAATACATTCATATCTCACTCCTGGGGGAATACGATAAATATTGTATTCATGTTTGGGTCAATGTCTGTTCATTTATGTCAATGAGAACGATAAACTTCATACCAAAATCTGTGTAAGAATCAGCGACATGATCTTTTTCTTCTCTGTTATGTTATTAAACTTTGCCATAGTGGTATTATCAGTATATGTAATCTGTGTAAGAATCAATGATTTGACAACAATGTCTTTTCCCTTCACCTACATGTCCTGTTCTCTGTCACCCTTAGTTTCTTAAACCCATCTGAACCTTATTACTTTTTAAGATTCACTTTTCATTTTGGGCAAGTTTATTGTTGATGAACTTAATTCACTGATGTACGTTCCTCTCATTTTTGTTTTTTCTGATGTTAAATGTAGTTACCTTTCTTCATGAAAGAATTTGGAAACTTGGTAAAATAAAGTTGGGTTTTTTCACACACTCTAAATTATGTTTTTACTTTATTTTGTTAATGATCAAAGATTGTGTTAGGGTGTTGGGTGATGAACAATACCTAGAGGCATAGTGACCATTACATGTCAATGCCTTTTCAAGTGGACTTCTCCACTATGCAGTTATGCTTGATTTTTGCTAGAAGTTGAAAGCATGACTTCTGGATCATGGCAACAGCACCTTGAAACACTGAGACATAAAATATAAAAATAATGTTATCATTGATGAGCCATGGACAGTTGCAATAGTTGCATTTGAGGTTCATACAAACATGTTCGTGTTATAAAGAAAAGCTGGTATTGTTTGTTTTAGTGGAGAATGAACAGAGGATCACAATATATAAGTACATGTAGGTGTTACTAGATATGGTGTGGCGCCGATGGTGTAACGGTTAGCGCTTTGGACTACGGATCAAAAGATACCGGGTTCGATTCTGACTTCTACCATCCCGGCGTTATGTCCTTGGTAAAGGCATTTTACACTATCCCACACTTCACCCAGGTGCCAAATGGGTACCAGCACTGCTGGGAAAGTAAACCTGCGAGAAACTGGCGTCTTCTCCAGGGGGTGTTCATTGATCACTCGTTCTGCTTAGCGCCATAGAAACTGGGGATAAGCACCAGCTCTATGGCCCCATGGCCTTAAACTTAAAGGAATTCCTTTTTTTTTTATTACTAGATATGGTACATGAGTACTCACTTTACATTGAATTCTTGTGAAAATGTGTGTGTAACTACCAAGATATATATATATTTTTTGGTATTGTACTCACAGTACAGTGTATGTACATTGTGTATGGAGTACATGCATTACATTTCCAAAATAAGGAAAAAGAATTAGATGTGTATTGAGCAGATTCAACTACAGTAAATTTAAATGTGTTTGTTCTTGCTGGTACATATAAATGAAAGTCAGAAAGAATGGATTTAGAACCAGAAAGTAGATGAAGTTCACACCTTTAGCTCATCCCACGTTACGGCACACAAAGGTTGGTACATGTACATACATGTACATTAAACATAATTGGGCTCAAAAGCAAACAATGCACAGTCGATGTCAAGACCATAATTTATATGAACAAACAAAAGTTGGTGCTACTACTACTAGTAGTACATGTACTACCCTGCAACTGATCATTTTTGGAAGAACAACAGCTCTAACTCCAAGTAATGTAGTCTAAAGGTGCTAACGCAGTGCCTTCACAATCTGTTCCCCATCTTTCAGTTTCTCAACGAAAGATCTATGTAACCTCTATATACGCACGCAGTGCATTCCGCTCCCCTTCTCATCTAATCGTCTTTCGTCACGATCGTTGCAGAATCGTTGAGAATGTGATTTTAATTTTAGTGCTGCACTAAATTTTCTCCCGTTTTTCTTTCACATTGTTTGTTGAGGTCAACGACGACAACGCAAATCGTGCCAAAATCTAAACAGACGACTAAAATCTCGATCTAGAGAGCTGTACAAGAAGATGAAATAAAAACTAATTTCAGTTGTACATGTATTTGTATCAGAACGACCATCTTTATATGACAAAAGTCAAGACATTACTCGAACCGAGTGTACTGTATGTCACTAAATAATGGGCCGACATAGCTATAGAAAAATAGAAAATATTACAGACGCTAGTACTACAATGTAGATATAATCTAGATCTAGACTAGATACATCATTATTTTATATTGTAGATCTAGATAAATACATTTGTAAACAGGAAACGATGTTGGTGGGATTATATACAGATCGGATAGTGGAACAGATGATAACAACATAAATCTGAGGCATTTAATCGATGAAATTGGCAAAATGAACAGTTTGAACTACATGTATTTTATTATGGGGGATTTCAACTATCCTAATATAGACTGGGCCACTTTCACTTTCAGTTTCTGCACTCGTCGAGAATATTCAGATGAGCAAATATTTTTGGATTGTTTGCAAGATAACTATATTTTCCAGGCAGTCAATGAGCCAACGTGATGGAGGGGTAATAATAATAAACCCAATACGCTGTATTTTAGATCTTACTGACTCGGGACGAGAATTGTGTTGGCGATATTGATTTTCAGTATCAGAGCTCTATCGGGAAAAGTGATCATTGTGTATTGCTTTTTAAATATATTATGTTCAATCACACCCTTTATTAAAACGAATGTGAGAAGAAGCTACAATAACGCTGACTACGAAGCTATACTATAAAGGCGGAGCTCAACACATTTAAGACAATACGAACATTAATTCGAACATTAACTTGGAAATATATCTAAATTGGCAAAATTCAAAAAATTCCTACTAAGGGGAATGTGGCTTGGCAACCATATATCCCTGATACTCTGATACCAATATGCCTAGGCGTAGCAGTCAAGCTGCTCCCATTGTGTTAAAGCCCAGATACATATTGTAACTGATATTAAATTAACGAGATGTGGAGAAAATTCTTTGATAAATTATATGCCATTGAAAGTAAACACGTGTCACGTGCCACAGTCAAAACCAAGAAGAGGAGCCAAATACAAACAAATTCCCATAGGTAAAGGTGTAATAGCCAAAATAAAGGAAAAGAATGCTCTATCGAGGAAATTCTCAAAAAATAAGAATCAAGCTACTTGAGGAATCAAGTCACAAATCTCACTAGAAAAGCAAGAAATGAATATGAAAAGAACCTATCTATGGAGCAAAAACTAATCCGAAAATAATATGGCAATATATTAACTCCAAGTCCAAGAGTAGAATTCGGCAGGGAATAGGTGAATTATGTACCGACCCTAAAAACCCAAGATCCGAATAAAACTAGTTCAGACGAGGCAAAAGCAATCATATTGACCACATTTTTCAGTAGTGTTTTTACGAAGGAGCCGAAAGGAGATGTGCCAGGATTGGAAAATAGAAACATCCAGGATGAGTTGTGTAACCTACAAATCAATGCAGAGAAAATACAAAAGTTACTATATAACAGGTGGACAAGTCACCAGGATTGGACGGAATTCATCCGAAATTCTTAAAGGAGTTGTCTCACGAACTGGCAAAACCTCTTGCAATAATATTCAGACAATCTACCAAGTTAAGAAAGATACCCGAAGAGTGGGAAACTTCAAGGATTAGGTGATATATACAAGAAAGGAAATAAAACACTAGCAGTAGCAGGGAATTATAGACCGGTGAGTCTAATATCCATAGTGTGCAAAGTTCTGGAGAAATTGGTGAGAGATCACATAATCGAACACATGAACATTAATAATCTATTTACTACAAAACAATACGGATTTATGTCTGGTCGTTCGACAGGACTGCAACTTCTGCGAGTCCTTGGTAAATGGACGACAGCATTAGACACCGGGATATCTGTTGACTGCATATATGGACTACCAAAAAGCATTTGACACCGTGCCGCATAAAATAATCCTTTCATAAGCTGCGAGCATATGGTATTGGCCAGGACACAATCGACTGGATTCGGAATCATCTACATGAGGAAACAGCAGGTAGTAATAAATGATAAATGCTCAGCGTGACATGATGTAACCTCTGGAATTCCCCTAGGATCAGTGATAGGACCGTTGTTGTTCGTGATATATGTTAACGATCTTCAGGATTTTGTAGACTCTAGTCTGTATCTGTTTGCAGATGACACTAAATTATTCAACATTGTCAAAAGCAAGGAAAATATGTACGGATTGCAGGATGATTTGGAAAAATTGGCAACACGAAGCGACACTTGGCTTTTAAGATTCCATCCCGACAAGTGTAGGCATATGCATATTGGCAAATGCAATCCGGACCCTAAGTTCGATTACTCATTGATGGGGAAAAAACTAGATAGTGTGGCTGTTTAAAAATATATTGGAGTGACAATAGACAACGATCTAACCTTTGAAAAACACATATGCGAGAAGGTAAAAAAAGCATCATCAATGTTTGCATTGTTCAGGAGAATATTTCGCCACCTTACTGACATAACATTTATTCCACTCTACAAATCGCTAGTGATTACCCATTTGGATTGTGCCAGTTCTGTCTGGGCACCATACAGGCAAAATCACGTAGACCAACTCACGGTCCAAAGAAGAGCAACAAAACAACTCCCGGGAATGAAGGATTTGGCATATGGAGAAAGATTACGGGGACTCAAATTACCAACACCAGATATAATATTGCCAACACTGAGCTACAGAAGAGTCCGGGGTGATATGATAGAGGTGTGTAAGATGGTGAGTGGTATATATTATGATGAGAAAGGGGGTCAGTTTATAAACAAATATGGCCCGAAAATGCAGTAAGGAACTCGAGGCACCAGCAAGACCTATGCTGTTATCACAATCAGTTTGGAAAAAAGGCCAAGAAATTAAAAAGTTTAAACTTTAGAAAGTTGCAAGTTTTTCAATAAATTAATTTCCAATAAGAAGCAGGGAAGCGGAACGAGGGGCCAATAGATACCGCTAGTCGTAATACTGTTGTCCCCACACTCACACAAATGTTTCTTTTTGACATCTCAAAACGAAATTTTCTTGTAGATACTGAAGCACAAGTTTCAGTTATTCCATCTTCGATTGTCGACAAGCGATGCAATAACCAAGGCAACCCTTTGTTAGCAGCAAATGGTTCTACCATTCCTACTTTCGGCACTCGTGATGTTATATAACAATTCAAACGTCGTTCTTTCAGAGCAACGCTTATCATCGCAGACGTTAAACGACCGTTACTGGGTGCCGATTTTCTTCGACAGAACAACCTCCTCGTCGATCGATATACGAGGCCGTCAACTTATCGACGCTCATTTATTCCAAACCATTCCATGATCAGTCAACAACGTCAGTGTTGAGGAGCAATTCAAACAAATTGTTGACGAATTTCCTGAGATTTTGAAACAAACGTTCTCGTCATAGGAAGCGAAACATGGCGTGTTACATTACAGCACCACAACAAGCCCACCAGTACATGCACGCGCTCGTCGTTTAGCTCCCGACAAATTATCGAATGCAAAGGAATAATTCTTGAACATGGAAATGGAAAGGCTGGGTATCATTCGACGCTCCAATAGTCCCTGATCATCTCCTCTTCATATGGTTTCGAAGTCTAACGGTGAGTAGCGCCCTGTGGGGGTTACTGACGACTAAATGACAAGTCTGTTCCGGATCGCTATCCAATTCCCCATGTACATGATTTTTCTGCTCGATTGGCAGAAAAAAAATATTTTCTCACGACTTGATCTCATACGATGATATCATCAAGTTCGCGTAGCACCAGATGACATTCCAAAAACAGCAACAATAACACCATTCGGACTCTTGAAATTCCGTCGAATGCCTTTTGGGTTAAACGATTCTGCACAAACATTCCAACGATTAGTGGACACTGTGCTGCAAGATATCACTTGTGCTTTTGTTTACCTAGACGACATTCTGGTAGCGAGCAATTCAGAAGAAGAACATTTTTGTGACCTCAGGAAATTTTTCCAACGTCTCAAAGACCATGGTCTAGTCATAAAACTAGAAAAATACGAGTTTGGCACAACTGATATCAAATTCTTGGGACACCGCATTTCAACATCTGGATCTTTTCCTGTTCCCGACAAAGTCCAAGTGATCAAACATTTCCTCCAACCAACTACAGGTAAAGCTTTACAAGAATATCTTAGAATGGTGAATTTCTATCATCGATTTTTCCCACATATTATGTACATCCTAAATCCACTCTACAAAGCTATGAACAAGAAGAATTTTCATCCTAAATCATTGACTTGGAACGGCGAGATGAAAGAAGCCTTCCAAAATAGCACCTATAAAATTCCTTCAAAGCAATTAGGTCTACATAGCTGATGATTATCCCCAGTTTGTGTGGTGCGAAGCGGAACAAGTGACCAAGGAACACCCCCTGGAGAAGACGCCAGTTTCTCGCATGTTTTACTTTTACTCTCCCAGTAGTATTGGTGCCGGTACCCACTTGGCACCTGAGTGAAGTGAGGAAATAAGCGTTAAAAGCCTTTCCCAAGGGCACTACACAATACTGGGCGTCATCAGGATTCGAACCCACGACCATTTGGTCATGAGTCTAACGCGCTAAGCACTCGACCGCTGTGCCGATTATAATTCTAACGCTTCGCCTATGGTTGTTTTTAATGTTGTTAACCCAAGACCTCATGCTGTCTTTATTATTAGGAGATAAAATGAACACACACAAACAGCGCTCGTTAGACAACAAACTGAACTGATAGAGACAATAAAAACCCGAACAAAACACAACTCATTAACACAAAATATACCCGACAAATTACATTGTACCCTTTCATACCCCGTGTTACATTAGTTACAATGAATAATCCATTGGTCTGGGTTTCACTTTCACTTGGGTGCATTTTTCGAAAACCGAAACAAACCAATTCGATTCAACTTGTAGTTAATAATATATTATTAAGCGTTAAAGAATCACGCTTTTATTTCAGGTTCAACCGTGAATTATGTTCTACTTTCATTGCCAGTGGATACGACTGGTTGAAACATCATTACTAGATCTAATATGAGAAGTGACTTTGCTAAAACAGTAGTCACAACGTTAGAGCTAGGGCGCCTCTGTTCGAGTAATGCATTAGTAAGCAGGTTACGTTAAACCGGGACAATGGCATTGTCTCATTAATATAATTATGTGTACAAGCTGGGAGTCCCGGCTTTGTTCGGGTTTTAGGACAGGATACGCAAATACAATGATCTTAAAAAAAGTTATGAAGATAAAATACATCTAGATTTCTAGATCTAGTAATGATTGAATTTAGAGTCTGGCGAGATCTAGATCGATATCTAGCTATTCTAGCTAGATCTCATCGGAGGCGTGGGTTCGAATCCCATGGCGGGTCTTTATTAATTGTTAAAGTCTCCCTCCATAATTACACTGGATTCATGTATTGGCAATTGCATCTAACCAGGGCATATCCATTATTAGAATACTATTTTATGTCTTTTAGCTCGGATATTGAAGGATTAGTATGAGATGGGTGACATTTTCTATTTAATTTCACCATCGATTTTCCCGTTCGTAGAACTAACATCTCTACCAAAAAAAATAAAAAAAATAAAAATAAGGATAATAATAAAATACAAATAAAATTATAACCATGATGATCTTTATTTCATCCACATTGGAATTTGTGTTTTGTTTCAATCGTATTCATGATATTGGGAGGCCCGTTAGTTCAAGTGGTAGAGAGCCTGACTTCAGAGTCAGAGGTCCCGCCGGGTTCGATAACCATTGGGGACAAACATTTTTCATGGCCGTCCCAGTCCACTCAGCTGTAATTGAGTACCCAGCATTGAAAGCAGTGGTGGATCTTGTCAGTATGTTAGAGCATCCCAGATATGCCC
>JAUEKV010216374.1:0-11176 GCA_031833985.1 Ancula gibbosa
TCCACGCGTCTGTCACGTTGAAACCATCAAGCTTTGACCTGTAGAAAGGTCGTCTCGACTTAAGCCTTGAGGTTGACGGAGCGCTGTTGACTATTTGCTTTAGGGGAATGCAGTAGGGTGTCTCTTCCAGTTGATTGATTATGGGATTTTAACTATGAATGAAGATGAATAATTCTGTATCTGATCTGTATGATTACGTCAACAAATCCCTAATGTAAGGGTATCACGTCAACTTGAAGTAATTATAAAGTAGGCTAGATTATATTCGCAATTTTTGTTCATTTTTAAAAATAATCTTTACAAACAGATTCAACAGAACATTTTTGTATTATAATCAATTATTTATTTTCATCAGAAATAAACTGACACTGTTACAGTATCGTCAGTAATGACGCAAAGGCTAAAGGCCTTGATTTACTTTCATAGAGTCAGAATCATAGCTCATCTCTTCCTCCCTTGTGTCACTATAACTATAATCTGTGAAATTTCTTTCCAGTTATGGGAAAATTAACTCTCTCACTCAACTTTCATTATAGTTAATATATTATTATATTTCCTTTCTCTTCCAGTCCTTCTTCAACTGTCTACCATGAAACGCTACCTTATCATCACTGCAGATGACTTTGGCTTTAGTTCTGAGAGGAATAAGGGAGTGATGGAGGCATTAAATAATAATGCTATAACAAGTGCGTCTATTCTGCTCAACTGTACAGCGACAGATGAGGCTATCAGAATGGCAAAGGCATCATCTGTCTGTCCAGGTGCTGTGATTTATTGCCCAGCGAAGAAGGGGTGTTGCATTTCATGTGATAAATGATTATCTTTTTGTGTTTTCTTTATTGTTTTTTCAAATTCTAGGAAAGTAAATTATAAATAATTCTAATTCATTTTATAAAATTTATCTCATAGTGTGCTGACATTTTTAAAATCAGTACATGTATCATGTATGGATATCATAATTATAATATATAATATTATATTATTCTATAATGCATAAATTATAAATTTAAGAAATAGTAAGTCAAATAAAAATTTGTTTTAATTCATTTTGAAAATTCACCATCCTTATGACTAACATAAACTCTGAAGCACATATTATCCATAAAACTACAGATTTTATTTACAAAAATGATCTTTTGATAT
The DNA here is from genome assembly GCA_031833985.1 of Ancula gibbosa. Lineage (NCBI taxonomy): Eukaryota > Metazoa > Mollusca > Gastropoda > Nudibranchia > Goniodorididae > Ancula > Ancula gibbosa. The sequence goes on from JAUEKV010216374.1 coordinate 1,144, forward strand.
TTAGGCCTCCATCTTAATTTGACTGAGGGTATTCCTGTGTCATCGAATCGATGTGGAACATTGACAGATGATTCTGGTGAGATGTGGGGGAAATTGAAACTTCGAGAGAAACTTGGAGCTGGCAAAGTAAATGCTGATGAGGTAAATTGAATTACCTGATTCTTTGGTTGTTTTTATTTTGTATCTCTGTTATTATAATTGAAGTGCATCAGTTATTTATTTCTTATTTAGGCTACTACATGTACACTACACACAGAATGCACATTATCAATCTTGTTCTTCTCAAATTCAAACATCCCCTAAACTGACAGTTCATTTACATGGATTTAATTCATTTTCCTTCGTGACCAATGGTCCGTATCATTAGCCCTAGAATCTTGTTGAATTTGGGTCCATTGAATTTTATTTTTTGAACAAGATGTCAATTTGTCTCTTTGGACTCTTTGGCCTTAAAGAACTAAAGATAAAATTGAATAGAATAAGTTATGCCACTTGGGAAAACCCGGGGAGAAAACATAGATGGGAATGCATCGCTATATTTTATTCTATGTGAGTACATGTACTGGGTATTACTCAGAAATTGAACTTGCCATTGTTGCTATGATACAGTGTATCCCCCACAAACATTATGCCCATTGCTTTCCCATTGTGCTAAAACTAATTTTGGTTTTTCCATCCTTGGCCAATCACTCATATTCATGACTTTATCCAAAAAAAACTCTGCAGTCGAAATGTTATGCATATATACGCTAGTAGAACTTCCCAATAGCACGCCTCCGTAGAAAGACTACCTCCCACTAATGACCGATTTCTCTGTGACGGTTTACTATACATGTATAGGCCTATATAAAACACCTCTTATTAAAGACCACCTCCCACTAAAGACCACTTTGGCTTTGCAAATTAGGTGGTCTTTATTCAGAGGATTTACTGTATCTGATAAAAAAAATTATGAATAAGTCCCTGTACCAAAATTGCAATGAAAAGTCTTTATCATCTATATTTACATTCTGGATTCCAGATGGTGACTTGTATGACTCAGAGATAAAAGTATACCAGCAAGCAAATCTATGATGAAATCATATTTATTAGCTTCAATGAAAATTCACGTGAAGACCCAACTACAACATACCCAGTGATAATCTAGCCCTCACAATGTCGTCAAACTAAAATCAACTGGGGACCTTGAATGTTTGACAACAATGATGATCGACAGAAAATATCAGCTAGACCCAACAGCAGTAAACCAGTTGAGGCATCTGTTAGAGCACTGAGACAGGAAAGGTCCTAGTCAGTAAGTCATTCTAAACACAAGCTATATGACTCTGACAGCCATTCACTTCCCACTTTAGTGGAGATACTGGTAAACATTTTACACACTGGTCAGCATAATTTTAAACAGCGATCTCAAAATTGTGAGATCGACCAACGTCCCTAAGCAAAGGTGCCAAATGCAGAGGAAAGAAATATTTTAATTGTGATAGAAAAATTCTCAAAATGGCAATAAATTATGTGCATGCTACAAATTATCTCTTGTCTCTAAGAGCCAGTCATGGTTATTGTAGAGGTTGATTCTTGTTTTTGATTGCTGGAGTATGTTTTACTTTTTTGTTGCAATCTTTGTTTTCTTTCTTATTTTATTTATTAAGTTATTGATTTTTCTATTATAGTTATTGATTTTTTTCATTTTGACCATTTCAGATAAGGTGTGAAATTCATGCCCAGATTACCCGTTTTAAAGAATTATTTGGCAAACTCCCAGTTTACGTAGATGGTCATCAGCATATACACCTTTACCCTGGTCAGCTTTGTGTCTTGTTTGTATACTGAACATCAATTTAATCAAGGCAGATTTTGCTATACTTGTAAAAATCAAAATATTTCACTTGATTTATTGGTTTCATCATTTCATTTCCTTATTTTTCTTCTTCTGTTATTCCTTCAATGGACGGCCTAAAGCTGTCCTCTAACAATCATAATAATAAATTAGATAATAAATTATTTTCATATAGCACTCTATCCCATTTGTACAGGCTCAAAGCGCTTTACAATTACAATCCTCCGTTGATCATCTGAGTCCCCATTCAGCCACTAGGTGTTAACTGTCTCTTGAGAAAAATCCTGTTCATGTTACACAGTTACAACCATCTGGAACAAAATGTTCATGCAATGTCCAATGCTCATTACTTTGAGGATTTTTTAGTTAATGTAGACCTAAATTCGAATGCTAGAAATACAATATACTGTATCTCTCCGGTATCAATTGTTGTTTTTGGTCTACCATTATTGGGTGTTTGCAGACGACAAAAAGGCCATTTTTGAAATACATGTACAAGTATTATTTTGATTATTTGCTTTTTGGTAGTCACAAATTTAGGGATGATTTAAACAGATAAAAACTTTTTGTTGACAAATGAGTTTTAAATTTTGTTTTTTAAATTGTCCTCAATTTTTGTATGTACATGTATTATGTATAATACAATATTATATATGTATAATGGAAATTGCTTATATTGATTTCAACTTTCTCACCAGCTGTTGCTGAAATCTTTGTGGATGTATTAGCATGTGAAGACATTAGAATCACCAGATATCCCATAGAAGTTGGTGTTGGGTCCAAGGAGTTCACCTTCCCCAAATCCAAACAGTTTTTACTGGATATGATGGCTAAAACCAAACCTGCCAAGAACATTCTAAATGCACATAATATCAGGTACGTCTAAATTTAAAAGATTTTGCTTTTTGATCCTATTTCCACTCAAAGAAGAAGATAATTATTTGATAAACATAGGGTTTAGGACCAAGTAGAAAAATAAACTACACATGGCGACAAGGTCCCTAATACCAAATGCTGTTTTCATTCAACATTATTCTAAATCCTAGGTATGTCGAAATATTGATATATCAATCATGCACATAAAGAAATAAAGATAAAGAGTGCATGTATATAGCGCTTTACCCAGAGATAAACTCAAAGCTCCTAACACAGTAAATCTCCCCCAGCAGGCCTGATCATTCAAGTATCATCTGAACTCCATAAGGAGCATACAGAGCATAATAATTTATGATTTAACATACTGACAAGATCCTCTACTGCCTTTAATGCTGTGTACTCATTTACAACTGAGTGGACTGGGACGGCCATGAACATTTTTTTTCCCCACTGGTTATCGAACCCGGGACCTCTGACTCTGAAGTCAGGTGCTCTACCACTGAGATAAAGGGCCGCCCAGCACATGTTATCATTATATGATATAAATACATGTTCATAATATTAATTAATCACTGTTGCATCACTATTCATCCTAGGGATGCTCAAGCGTGTTTTACATCATTTGAATAAAAACAAGCAAACATGCGCATTTTATTTACTCTTTTATACTGAAATATCACCTACAATTCATATATTTAATTGTCTATCTATCTAAGTTATGTTTCTCATGTACGTGTCTGTGTGCTTTTGACTATTTGACGATTGTTGTTATCGAAATGTTCTTCTATCTATGAGCAGAACTACCGATGCCTTTGTTGGTCTCTCCACCATGGGAGCTGATATGACCTTGGGAAGATTACAATCAGTCATCTTAAACGCTTTTCAGGCGGTTGAGAAAAATGGGACGCATTTCTCCAGGGATTCCATATCATGCGAGCTGATGTGCCATCCTGGTTATCCAACAAGTCAAAAACATGGAGGGTTTTCTTGGGGATCTGACGATTTTGGATGCTCTACTGAAAGGGAACATGAACTGGAGATTTTATCCAGTGAAGAAATGTTTTATTTTTACGCAAAAAATGGAATTGAACTTGTGTCTCATGAAAAGTTGCTGGAACTATGAATCTGAGCATAAATATAAAATTTGCCGGAATCAGTGGTTCTATTCAACTTGTTTCTCTTTGAAAATATGTTAGTAAGAGTAAGTCTAGTCTGATCATAGCAAATGTACTTATCCCACACCCACAAGTATTGACGCAAAGGTTGAATTAAACTAATTATGGTACCAGACCAAATAATTAAAGTTTGTGTCTAATATGACTACAATTGATTAGTGTCATACCTGATCAAATACTATTTTATTTAGCTTGCCAAATTGATCTGGGTTGACCAATATATTGTAGTCATAGTAGACACATGATATCTACCATATGTTTTGTTATTTGACTTAATCAATAGTATTAATATATATTGTAATATGTTTATTCAGCCTCTGATATAATCATATAATGTCATAGATTTTTATCTTTCAAAACATTTGATTCTTAACGGGTATTCTTCTCTTGAGGTTTTATGATAGTTACAGTATAATTACTATATAGTGTCCTATATAAAAACCACACTTTTAATACCTGGTACACGCATTTTGATTACAGGATTTTAAGATGTCCAAATATCTTTTGGATTTTCAATGGTCTAATACACTTTATTATTTTATTATTCTACTCTTTAGGTTTTATTATATTTATCGAAGCATATATAATATAACATTTTATACTAATGTATATTATAGTGACCTATATACATACCGGCACTGATGGTGTAATTGCTGATGGTGTAATGGTTAGCGCTTTTGGACTACGGATCGAAAGACGCCGGGTTCGAGTCTGAAATCTACCACTCCGGCATTATGCCCTTGAGAAAGGCAATTTACACTATTCCACAATTCACCCAGGTGCCAAATGGGTACCAGCACTCCTGGGAAAGTAAACCTGTGGAAACTGACGTCTTCTCCAGGGGGTGATCATTGTTCACTCGTTTCGCTTAGCGCCATAGAAACTGGGGATAAGCACCAGCTCTATAGGTCTTATGACCTTAAAGGAATTACTTCTTTTTTTTATATACAAACCACATTTTTATTACATGTACATGTATTAAAATTATAGGATTTAAGATGTCCAAATATTTTTTATTTTTCAATGTTCTAATACATTGGCCTACGCACGCTATATTATTTTATTATTCTACTTTTGAGGTTTCATTTTATTTTTCGAAGCATATATGATATAAAATTATACACTATATTATAGTGACCTATACAAAATTTATTATAATGATTATAGGATTTTCAATGTCCTTATACATAGGCCTACACACACTGTATTATTTTATTGTTCTGCTCTTGAGGTCTTGATTTTTAAAGCGTTTACATGTATACATTTATGATATAAAATAAACACACTTTTATTACATGTATTTTATTATATAATATTATTTTAGAGGTCTAAATAATATTTTTGATTTTTAATGTTCGAAGTTATACAGTCCTACAATTATTTCTTGCATATCTTACGCAATGTTATTTTATATAGCCATGTACTAATGGGAAAAATAAAGGTAACTGAAGTGAATAGACTAGCGTCTATGGATTTTATTTCTTATTCGTGTAGACTGTATTGTTTTCAAATATTCATCATGGTACTATCGCCTTGTTTTCATAACCTGTCATAAACCATTATTTTATCATTTCATTTTTATTGTGTACAGCTTTTTAAAGATCGACCCATTGATCGACCCATTAAAGATGGACCCATTGATAGTGAAATAGGTACATGTGTGTAAGCAAGTTGTATCCTAGTTGAGGCATGGTGTTGGTTCTAGGTAAATCAAAAAATATATATATATTGATTTTGATATAGCGCATATCCACAATTTACATCATGCTCGATGCGCTTTACAATAATTTATCACCTTGTTTTTTTGTTTGGTTTTTTTTTCTTCATCTTTATTTCTCTTATTCTTTCTTCTTCTGTATTATATTTATTTTTTATTTATTCATTCATTCGTTCACACATTGTGCACATGTATTTATCTCTGTTATTCTTGTTATGGAAAGCAGTCTGTTAGGAGGACATCTGTTAGGTTTCTTGCTGTTTTACTTCTCCAACAGAATTGGTGATGGGTCCCTGGGTAAAGGGAGGGGAGAAGTATAAATTGCGTTTCCTATGGGCACTAGACCGGACCGCCATCAGAGGATTTGAACCCACGTCCATTTAATCGTGCCCAATACACTAACCACGCGCCTATAGTGCCACCAATGCAATGATATAAGCGTTGATTCTCATGCTGCCCATAGAGCTAGCGCTTATCCCCAGTCTCTGTGGCGTGAAGCATAATAATGAGTGGAGCTTGAGTACTCCCTGAAGGATATGCCTGTTTCCACCACAGGTACATGTATAGAGCTGGTGCTTATCCCCAGTTTCTGAGGCGCGAAGCGGAACGAGTGATCAATGAACACCCCATGGAGAAGACGCCAGTTTATCGCAGGTTTTACTTTCCCGGTATTTTTGGTGCTGGTACCCACTTAGCACCTGGATTGAGCGAGGAGATAAGCGTTAAGTGTCTTTCACAAGGGCTCTGCACAAAACTGAGTGTCAGGAGGATTCGAGCCCCCGACCATTTGGTCATGAGTCCAAAGCGCTAAGCACTCTACCACTACCACTGTGTCACCTAGATAATGATAAATCAATGGGTAAATGCTTTGTGAGGAACACGCGTTGTCATAAGTTTCGAGAGGTCCTCATGTGCTGAGAAGGCAACTGGTAGAGTAACATTGGACCGCGAAAATCACGCCACAGTATCGTTGTTGCCCTAATCGGTGTCCTTTTGTAATAGAAGAAATCACAATAACTAGGAAAAACACAGAGAGAGGGACATGCATTACATTTATTGCGATATATTCTCATATTGAGTACTACTCACAACTCAGACATGAGAACTCACCATCGTTGCTATGATACACTGCCCCACCCCCAATCCCCCACAAACCCGTTGCCCATTGCTTTATCATAGTGCTAAAAATTAAATTGTTTTTTACAACTCTTGCGCGAATCATTCCTATTGGCTTTGGGTAAACAAAGGGATGACAGAGACAGTCCATGGCCAATAATTCAGAAAACACATTATTTATCGTCTCCTAACTACATGTATATCCCAATACTTTCTCAGGTGCATGCTCGTAATAGCATGTATCACTCCTTCATTGTCTGGATAAAATACTCGGTATGTAACGGCGATTATGCATGGAAACTTTTCAGTGTTTTCACTCACCTTTAAACGCAAAGCCTTAGTATTGTTGTAAGGCACTTGGCAGACAAGCGTGTGAACACATTGCGTTCTATACATACATGTACATTGAAGTCAATGTAGTAGTGTATGACGAAATTTACACTTCCACATTGAATTTGTCGATCCAAGTTTTAAGTACGTCGTCACATTTGTGAACTGTCTCGTATCCTCCTTCGAGTTTGGTCATAGGGCAATCAAGGATGATGTGATCGGTTGTTTCTGATTCCTCATTGCACCGTGGACATGCCGGAGATTCCCTAAGCAGCCATATATGCATGTTTGATGCAATCCAACCATGTCCTGTACGGGCCGGTTTGCTGTGACCCAGTATTTTCTTTTAGAATTTTTTAATCCCGGACAAAATCATAGAATGAGCAGTTTGTTTATATTTTGAACTTTATTTATTTTCCAAATTAGGCGAGGGCCTTATGGAAATACAATATAGAAAGAGAATAATAATGATTACATATTTAATTTTAATTTTATTGAAGACTTTATCCCTCGTAAAAACAATCATAATTAATTTAATGTTGCATGCATCTGTCAGTGTCAGTCTTTTTTTTTTAGGCTAACCAATTGTAGATCAGAGTTGAAACTTCACAGCGCATTATGATGTAATTGTGATGGTTATTTATATTTGATAGTTGAATGGTATGTTGGCATATCAGCGACACAGGTATATGGTGTATAGAACACTTTAACGTTATGGTTTATAGAACACTTTATAGTGTATAGAAAATATAAATCATGGAACTTTCGAATAAGAATACTGTTCGATAACTTGAATCAAGGCTGTAGGGCCTGAATTACATACTATTACATATTATTATGATTTATAGGCAAATAATATAGAGAGAGAGTTGGTTTCTGAATAATCATTAGCATCCTGTTAAGGCAAGACTAAGCCAAACGTTTTGTATATTACAAATATTATAATCTCTGACTAAGCCTAACTTTAAAAATGACTTTTTTCGTGAATTTGGGATACCATTTTTAGTGGGAGCTACTCTACTCTACTCTATGACATGTGCATGTATTCTTATAATCTGTCATGAAGTTTTAGTACATCTACTTTGAACGACTAGAAGTGTTTCGCATAAATTTAAAAATAAAACATTGAACCTTCTCAACTCTCAGCCTTAGGTGCGATTCAAATGCCACGAGGACGAACTCAACGGCCTGAGATGTCAAGGTCACGACCTGGGATGCCAAGGTCACGGCCAGAGCAGATCGTTGACGCAGTGGACCACTCCGTTGCTGACCATCCCATCCGTGGTGGTCAGTCTGACGCCGTTGATAGTAGTGGCGGCTGGAGAGTGGACAAGTGTGACGTCATTGATTTAGAATTCAATTCAATTCAAAGCTTTTTATTTATCCCCGAGGAACAATTTATGAGCAGAACAATACATTTATACAATTATAAATAGTTTACATAGATGTCATAATAATATGGGATACTGTTAATTATCAATGCAATTTTAGATCTACATAGAACAAAGAACAATTACTAAAGAATACTTAAAGAATTAGATCCCAAAATAAAATCAATTTCAAATAATTTACGTCTGATGTATTAATATTCAAAGGATAATTTATTAGATACTTGTATATTTATATTTTGTGTTTGCGTTGAATTTGAAATTGTGAAGCGCCTCCGAGCACCATCATAGTATGTGTATTTTCGGCGTTATAGAAATGTATTATTATTATTATTATTATTATTATTACATGTATTATTATTATTACTAGTAATAACGCCCGCGAATTCGCGGAGAAAAAAAGAATAATACTGAAGAAAAGAAAATTAACTGCAAGGGAATCGAACCAGCGGCTTTCAGATTAATGATCTGATGCTCTACCGACTGTGCTACCGACTGGGCTATCCATTCCCTAATTTACTTCGGTGCGCGGAAACTCTAGATCCGTTTGGAGTGTCCAAGGGAATGAATTTCAAACGACAACAAAATATTTTAGATACGTAAATTCGCAGCCGAATCAATTATTAATAGGATTCTCGCATTTAATGCATATGACACCTTGATATTTTTTTTTATTGAAATTAGTTTATTTTACAATGTTTTGGTTTTGGAGCCTTAGTGATTAGAAAAATCTTGCATTTGCATCATACGCTAATTGTAATAGTATTATTATTATAATTAGTATTGGTCTTATTATAATTATTATTATTTTTATCATTATTGTTATTATTATTATTATTATTATTATTATTATTTTTATTATTATTATTATTACAATTATTATTATTATTATTATTATTATTATTATTATTATAATTATTATTATTATATAGCATTGGAGGGTATGTGTATGGAATGCATCGAGCAGTCAGTCAATCGGTCAGTCGGCACATGGAAGAACATTGGGTGAATGATAAGGATAGCGATCACGCTCATCTGCCAGGACTCCTAATGCCTGTTTCCATGAATCGCGTATTATACGATGCGCCTTATGTATTGCATGAAGTAAATTGTTTAGAATGATTTTATTCAATTACCCATTAGAAGCTTACACGCGAGCACTTTGGCTAATTATACGGTGCTGAATGTGAATCTGATCATAATAATTTTGTCAACATTTTGGAAACAGATCTTTGTCTCAGTCTTACCCATAGAATAAGAATAAGCGACTATTGCATATAACGAATCGGAAACTGAGTGTTGGCTAATTATAAGGTGCTGAATGCGAAACTGATCATATTTTGTCAACATTTGGGAAACAGACCTTTGTTTCAGTCTTACCCATAGAATGAGAATAAGCGATTATTGCAGATGGCGAATTTTCGGAAACCGAGTGTTGGCGGCTATTGCCGACACTTATATTGACAACGGGCGGCCCGTTAGCTCAGTGGTAGAGCGCCTGACTTCAGAGTCAGAATTCCCGGGTTCGATAACCAGTTTTGGGACAGACATTTTTCGTGGCCGTCCCAGTCCACTCAGCTGTAATTGAGTACCC
>JAUEKV010219706.1:0-11153 GCA_031833985.1 Ancula gibbosa
AGAGAGAGAGAGAGAGAGAGAGAGAGAGAGAGAGAGAGAGAGAGAGAGAGAGAGAGAGAGAGAGAGACAGAGACAGACAGACACAGACAGACAGACAGACAGAGAGAGACAGAGAGAGACAGAGACAGACAGAGAGACAGACAGAGAGACAGACAGAGAGAGAGACAGAAAGAGAGAGAGAGAGAGAGAGAGACAGACGTAGACGGACAGACAGACACACGGATGGACAGACAAAGACTGAGTGTTCATTTTGAGAATGTACTAGCGAGTGCCAAACTAAGTTATTCAATGTATAACAATGTATTCAAATGAGTTGCATAGTTAATGAATGCCTTGCGGAAAGCAAAGACGATAACATGGCTGGATGAGGTAATGATGCACCCTGTACGGCTAAAGGACTGACGCTTTCACTAGGTCATGCGAGTGATTACATTGAACAGCTCTACAGGCAGACTAGAATGGTTTTGCCGTTTTGAGGGAAACATGGATGAATCGTAAATGAGAACAATTAATAAGAAAATAACGTCAAAACACATTGCATAAAAAAAAGATAATCTACAGTATCTAGATCTATCGTAATGACAAATACAAGCTCTGGAGTCAAAATTGTATGATGCACATGCAATTGATAAACTTCCACCTCAACTTGTGTTTCATTGAAGTCTTCACTATTTAATTTTTTTTAAAGGTGGAATCGTTAATTGAGCTCTTTGTTTATGGGTTGATTTTTTGTTTCAAGGTTGTGTACGGCACTTTAAATATGCAAACTTTAATCGGCTAATGATGGGATTATCTTTAAAGAAATTGTTTCTTATTTTGCTTGTTGATTCCACCTACATATCACAATGTATCAGCATTCTAGAAAAAAAATATATACACCCAAAATGATTGATAGTATGAGAAATGAGAAATGTATAGATTGGTATGAAGAGTAAGCTTACATTTCCTTCAATAATAACAGTTACCTCTATAAATATTTTATTTCATATTAAGCAGTTCAACAATTCTAAGAGCAGGGATCATGGCTTAAATCTTAACGTATTGATCCAATTCAATAAATACTATCAATTCAATTATATTACTATTTTTTTCGTAAGATAATTTACACTAAAAAACCCAGCTGTAGAAATTTCCAAGGTGAAATAATATAATATGGGGAGAGTCAAATATGCTTGAAGAGTACATAATCGTATTTATAATACAGTGAAAATAATAATGTCAACCTATGAAAAAAGTTTTAAATAAAAGTACCAATATCCATAGGTGAATGAAACCTCTCAATGGCATTCAGAATCCCGATCCCATATAAAAATTTAACTATCCGGGTCTTTAAATATTTATATATTTATTCTAATATCCATGAAGCTGACACTGCCAGTGCTAGGTTACAGTTAAGTGACACCATGCAACAACACTGCGATGTAACATCATGTTAAACTATCAATTTCAATGATAACTGAAAATCAAAATTATTAATTTTTTGTAATAAAAAGAAAAAGAAAAAGTATTGTTAAAAGCTTACAACAAGCTAAATGTTACATATTATGTAAATTAAATGCATTAAATTTTTTGCCAGTTTTTACAACATCTGCAGTGTCTGTTTTATGTGCTCGCTATTTATAAGCAAATGGTTGTTATCTCTTTGGACTGACTGATATAGAATTGCACGAATAAATAAAAGCAACCACAATGAACTTGGTGCGCCTCTTGGTTAGATGGCCAAAGGTCAAAGGTATTAGTTCACCACACAATCATTTCAATGCCCCCTTACCCAGTGCCACAATTACAAGGTGTTTGAAGTTCCCCAAGACAATATAAATACAAAACTAAAGCCATACGAAAACAGTCACAAAAACACCAAAGCTTTTTATATTTAATCACCCCTCCCCCAATAGCTCAATTTCTTTCCTTTAATAACTCAATTGGTGTCACTGATTTAATTATTTGAAATGAAGATGGTGATGATAGAATTTATTTCGTCGTTGTTGTCGCTGTTTGTGGTGGCGGAGTGGTAACGCTGGGACTGTTGTTGGTATAGTTCTTATTATTAATCTACTTATTAATTTAATCATTATCGTTATTTCTGTTGTTCGTTTTGTTGTTGCCAATACTGTTATTTGTTATTGAAGGTTGTTCTTTTTTTTTTTTTGCATCAGTATCATCACCATTTCAAAAGTATTATAACTAAACAATTCTTTCATGCTGAGCTAGGCCATCTCCAAGATTAAAAACAAAAAACAAAAAACAAAAAACAAAAAACTAAAAAACTATGCACTAGTGGAATATTCAACTAATGAAATAGTACGGAAAGACACAACATCGGCAAGCTTGAATGAAACATGGCAATAACATGAGAACTAAAGCGGAAAGACTAACAGGCAAATGTCATGACTACACACGCAAAGCTGCAAAGTGAGGAAGGACGGAATGATGGAAGGAATAAAGGAAGGGATGAAGGAATGGATGAAGGAATGAAGGAAGGAAGGAAGGAATGAATGAAGGGGGGCCTTACGCAGGAGCCATGGGGCCCGGGATGGGAGGCAGAATCTGCCCCGGCCCAACGTGTGCTATGTGACTGAAGGTGAGGGGGCCCGATATGTCTCGGTTTCGTCGTTCTGGTCTGTTGGGCCATGGAATGGAGCATGACGTGAAGATGGTGGTGGGGAGGGGTAAGGGAACCAGATTTAGTTAGTAACTTTTTAGATCACACACTTCTCATGCGTTGAATCTCAACTTCATCATCATGAACAGGCAATGACTATTTTGATCAATATGCTAAATTATTATATTTTCTTTCAAACGTATTATATTGAAAGATATAAAGATGTCATATCATAAGTCATTTCATTGTCCTTCGTAAAAATTATCCCCACATCCTTTAAATAATATGATGAATGAATGCATGTGAATATATAAGATTGTGCAAGATAACTGAAAACAGCCTTTCCTCAAATCAATGAAGTCAACTAAAAACAAAAATAACGCCTTAAAATACCAGATGAACCAATTTGAATGCATGTTGGCTGTGTGTTTTATAATATAAACTGGTAGGCTATTGCAACGATATATCAAGGTATATCAAAAAGCAAAATACACCAGGTGTATACGTCTCACTGTACCGGTATATAAGAATATTATCTATTTCTGCTCTTATATGATTCCATAAATGAAAATATAAATTGACCAAATAAAAAGAACTTTAAAACCATGGTGCCTTAAAAATAAATGAAATAATCCCTGTGGATAAAAAAGAGGAAAAAGTGCTTTGAAAAATATAAATTACCGAGGCACTTTATAACACTTCTTCCTTCAGAATATGCATAAACGGGAGTAGGGAAAAAATAATGTATATAATATTGATGCTTTATAATGATAACGTTGTCAATTTTATAACGTAACTGTTTTCAAGGTTTAGATGCGCAATACGCATTCTCATCCTCACATCATTAATAATTTGTAAGGATGGCGGCATAAAAGAAAGATGTGAATAATAATTAGAAGAAGAGGCTACTACATGAATTTGACCAATCACACCGCAATAATATACTATACTATATCCAGGGTCGTCGCATTTTCCCTCTGCATATAACTAGACTGACGTGATGACGATTTACTAACCACTGACAAGTATCTTAACATCTTCAAAACTTATGAATTATACACGTCAGATAAATATTATTTATTAACATGAAGAAGAAACCAGTCGGGTAAAACAATCAAAAATAATTTGATGGCAAACCAACGCCTGGTGATCCCGCAAACAGCCCTCAGGTTTTCAAACCACCCTTTGGTTATTTATTAAAAAACAAAATGATGCAAAATCAGTGGCCTAACAGCACACGTAACACACAGCCATTGTTCATTGTCTGAACCATAAACGTTTAAAAATAATTAGTGCAAAAATCATTAATAATTAAAAAAAACAAGTTTTAAAAAATAAAACACGAGTCACCATTTATGTTACAATTATTAGAAGGGACAAGCTTTTATCTGAAAAAATCGTTTTAGCTGAAAAAAGAACAGAGGCCATGCTCTATACGCATTATCAAATAGAGAAGATATTTGCTGTGAATCAATTGCAAATTTTCACAACTGAAATGTATTAACATACACAACATGCCAATCAAATGTACAATTAGTTAAGTCATTCTTCGCAATATGCACCAAGAGGCTTCAGTAAGAAACTTACAAGTTGAACAGATTTCTGTGAACAACAATCAATAAGAAAAATAATGAACATCTTGCAGCAAGAGGAACATGACAAGGCCTGGAGAAAAATCCTTAATTCTTGACATATTAAAGCATGGGTTTATGACTGGCATGATAAATTTGGGATTTAAAGGCTTGTACATTATAATAAGGAAAAATGGGGGTTTACAATTGTCGTATACATTTTATTTTATGTCAATAAACTGTCCAAAAGCTGGATCTAGCCACTAGCTCTATTAAAGTGAATATATACTGAGAGAAAATTTTCAATATATATATACCGTTGGGTTCTAGAACAAATTGATAGAAAAAAATTAGGACTTCTTCATTATCTTTACTCAGAAAGTCAGTGGAATAATTGACGGGAAGTGACGTCTGAAAACAACGGAATAACCGGCAGGAAGTGACGTCTGAAAACAACGGAATAACCGGCAGGAAGTGATGGCTGATAACAATGGAATAACGGAGGAAGCAAAATATTCATTTGAGGGTTTCAGGTTTGTGAGGGGTTGAGAAGGATGGTTGAAGGAGTTAGATTCAATACTTACGCTTTGTTAGATCTATCATCCTGACTGGTCTTGAAGGAGAATCTGCGTTTATTCCGACTGTTTTTCTGCTTGAAAATCTCCATCACAGCTAACTTCTCTTCCTCTGTAAGAAAAGTAATTAATAATGTATGAAGTTTGGCTATGACAAAAATGCGCCAAAGAAACACTTGATGCGATTATATTAGTCTTAAACATTTGAGCAATGTAAATATGGTCCATAATAACAAATTCTCATAAACGGCATTTTCAACATCACAAAGAACATGTAAATGTGCACCACGCCATCACATGCCAATTCTAATTATGCCAGTTAACACATTTCCACCGCATGATGAGTATTCTCGCAAAATGACTAATCGTTATCCAGTCCAATATTTTTTTCAATCCAATCCTATTCTTATATTATTTTATCATTTCCAGTTCACTACTTGACCTTTCATCCATGCCCGGGTCTGAAATCAAAACAAAAATAGTCAAATTGTACAAAAAAACAGCTGATTTTCAGCAGAAAGGCAGAATTTAGGAGGAAGCCACAGGCATGACTGAATAGGCCTGGGAAGCAACTAACTCTAAGCTGAAATGACTAAAATGGATTCCACACTCTATTTGCAAGGATGGGGATACAGCATACACCTGCTATGTGAATTGGCAATGGCATGTGAATTGTCAAAATAGCCATCTATTTGTGCCCCAGTCCTACATACCTGAATGGACGTCCTTCAGGAAGATGATATGTTGCGAATCAAAGTTGTTCATAAGGCTCAAAGTTCCATCTTTGTTCAAAGGTTTTGTCTGTGGATAATACAATACAATGTTGCATTTATATAACGCATATCCACGATTGACATCAAGCTCTATGTTCCTTAGAATGATTTATCCCCTGACAGGCCATGCCATTCTTATGTCCAACTCGACTCCATGGGGAGCATACTATATGAGGAAAGCACTAACTATTAGCATTCTGACAATATCTTGCTCTGCCTTCAGACAGGTACTTTGTTTTAAACCTGATTATATGCTGCTGTGGTAGATGAGATGGACATCTTCATTATTGTTGCTGGTATTCAATTATTATCGTTATAATAATAATAATTATTATTATTATTATAATTATTATTATTATTTTTATTGTTGATATAATTATCATCATCATTACTATTATCATCATTTTTATCACCATTATTATCATTGTCATCGTTGTTGTTGTTGTTACCTACCTTCTTTAGACACAAGGTTTGCACCCATTCACACTGATTAACATCGTAGACAAAGATTGAATTCTCTGTGTAGCAGGTCAAATGCGGTGGTGAATATCCTATGGGGAGAATTTATTTAAAAGAGAAGGAAATCCATTATGATATGTAATAATATAATAATAATAATCATACTATTATAATAAGCGTAAGATGAAAATGCACGAATGATGTAAATATTAAGGCTCCAGAACCAAACATTGTAAAATAAACTAATCATGGTAAAAAATCTTTAGGTGTCATATACTTTTGCTATATATGTATGTATATTTTTGCTAACTGTACACTTTTGCTCTCTTATATTTTTGCTATCTGAGAACCTTTACTGTGGTATAATTGACTACTTACGGACATGGAGAGGCTGAGCTGGCCACAGGATTTCCTCTGCCCGACTTCTATTGCCGTGACTGTCCACAAAGACGCCCACAACTGTGATCACCAAGAGAAAGATTATCATCAGAATAGCTACAAAATCTTAATCAAGTTAGAATAATTCAACACGACATATATCATAAAATTGATAGATATTTTACAGACAGACAGACATATTGGCATACAGACATAATAAACAACGAAAAAGATGCACGTTATTATCATATTTATCGTACATGACAATGTATAACATCAGATTCGATGACACGTTGGACGTTGGGGTACATCAGTAAAATCTACGGAGTCATTTTGATGAGCACAAGACTTAAATTATCATTTTTTAATAATTAAATAAATAAATAAATAAAAAAATAAAAGATCATACTGTTGAAGACTAGGAGGTATTCCTTGTGAGACAATTCAACGGCCAACATTGCATCGATCGGATTCTGTACCAGGAAGTTCAAACTATTATCGTCCGTGTTAACCAATGCTGAAGATAAAAAAAAGATAAAGGATTGATTTTAAGTGAATATTAGCATCCAAGAATGCTTGAAATGTTATCCTTGGAATTGTTTTAGTGAAATAGTTGTTGTCATCGTTGATGGTGGTATGGGTGGTGTTAATAATGATAAAGAATTGTTCCTTTCCTCAAGGCCATGTCACCAAAGTGGGGGTAAACTGAAATAATGAGAGTGCAATTTACTATGTAAATAAAAGAACCTTAATGTTAGTGAACCAAGGATAAAATTAGATGTTAGATATATGGCTGAATAGGTCTAGGAATAGGAAATGGATAATTATAATAATATGAGACAGATAACCAAAGAAAGATTCATCCACTTACTCATCGGAGCTGCATCTCCCTGAACGCTGTAGATTGCAAAACACGACGGATAACCAACGCAGAGCCGGTCACTCATCATTTCAGTGCATTCCACTTGACCAGGAACCTGGGGGGATCACAAAGACAACAATTGAAAAAAAAAATGGGAAGACAACAATTGAAAGACAACAAACAAATCCTTATATTCTCACATCCTTATATATTATACGCTAAAAAAAAAAAAGAGAAAAAAGAATTTAACGCGTCATCAAATTCTTTCGACATTATATTCATGAGTTAAAATTCTTAGGACTCATCTTGTTTTGTCCTTTCTAATTGATATTCCTTTCATACAAATTTATTCATTTAATGCAAATCATAAGTAGAATCTATATTTGGGTTGGGGGTTTTTAATTAAGCGTTTTTGCATATTATAAAGGGTTTTCATATCATGTGCTATATCACTTTAAAATGAAAAAAATATACACAAAACAAAATACCATACAATGTTTTTCTAACAAGACCTAAAGATCTAGGGTAATTCCGTAAATTGATTGATTTCTTTAGAAGAGTTGTTTGTTGTTTGATTATATCTATTCATTCATCTATTAAATATTCCATGCATTGATCTAATTGTGCTGTCTACATCTGCCCCTTGGGGATAAATAAAGATGATTTTTCAATCTCACACACACACACACACACACACACATAAACACACCTGAATATCTTTCATCTTTCTGTATCTCAGCCTGCTTTTGTTGATCTCATAAACCTGGACAGTCCGCTTGATGGCGACACAGAGGCAGCAAAGCCCCCCTCCGCCAGTCTGGCGAACAACGCCATAGCTGAACGTGCTGCAACCTTTTGATTCGTTGATTTTAACTGGATCTGCATCCTGGCCTTCCACAGCCGAAACGTGTAAAAGCTTTATATGCCTTTGTTTTCCTTAGAGAGAAAAATATTAGACAAGTTGTTGATTCAAGCAGATTATTTTGTTCCTTCTTAGGAAAAATGAACAGTACACAAAATTTTCCATGAAGTAGAATTGTAAATTCTTTGCCATGAGGCCTATAGAGCTGGAACTTCCCAGGGTTTCTGTGACATGAAGAGAGAGGGAACACCTCCAGGAGAGTCAGCTTCTCTCATATAATAATTTCCCAACAGAATTGGTGCTGGCATCATCCACTTGGCACCTGGGTGAAGTGAGGGGGAAAAGCA
Source organism: Ancula gibbosa (assembly GCA_031833985.1). NCBI lineage: Eukaryota > Metazoa > Mollusca > Gastropoda > Nudibranchia > Goniodorididae > Ancula > Ancula gibbosa. The sequence continues at coordinate 8,430 of JAUEKV010219706.1, forward strand.
GTAAGCACCTTTCTCAAGGGCACCATACCAGTCCGGCTTCAGCGGGATTCGAACCCACGATCATTATTTTGATCTAACCGTTAGGGCCATGGTGCCGCCAATGAAGGAGAATGCATACAATTAATGGTAAAGCTAGGATTTAGGGCCTATAGAATGAATACCACTTTTTAAGTCTCAACACAAAATAAGGGACATTTTATGATTTTTGTTCTAAATACCCCTAGACGGGACCTTGTTTTACCCAGATTAAAATGTCATGTGATGATCCATCAAATAAGAGGACACCCAACCGTAACCGTCCTGAACAGGCTATGAAAAAAAGAAGCACTTACCACTAATGAAGACTATCTGTCCTAACTGCTGTTCCTGTATCAAATCAATTTGGTAGACTGGTTTCCTCTCACTCCTGTCTCCGATTCGTATAAGTTCTAAATGGGCAAGGAGAAGCAAAAAGGGCCAAATGAATAATAATTGCAGATACTTACTACTTCAGATATGTAAGCAACATGACTTAAATGCAGTTACAATTTATTTTATGTTTCCAAAAATTATTCCATCATTGTCATTGTTAAGATCCGAAAGAATCAAATCATTGATTCAAATCAGCTCTCAGCTTAGGGTACATTTGGTTCCTTTAGTTCCATCTGAGAAAAAATGCTTTTTAGAAATATGGACAGCATGAAGAATTGCACATTCCAATCATCTATGAACAAAGAGATAACCTATTAGGATAAATGAAACAATTGCAAAAAGCTAGAAGTCTATCCTTATGCTTGAGCTCAAAGAGAAAAGTATGACCTTAGGGATCAAATTTCTCAAAACTTCTTTTTTGTTGTATTGAACCTTTTGACTATAAAGTGACGATGGATCTATATTTCACGATCAATATTTCACAAGTCTCTTGTCTGATTCAAATAACTTACGATCCTTGTTCAGGTCAACCACATATAGTCCTTCCTCTGTTCCTAGAACCAATCTGGTGGTATCTGAGAAAGAAGAATATGGTATTCCATCAATACAACAATTCATGAAATATTTATACAAATCATTTTTGAACAGCTAATAAACGAAAGTTTGGCTGTTTTCGTTGCTTATTAAAGACACTGAAAGAACAGGAAGATCACACTGTGTTTAAAATTCTTTTTTCTTCCGTTCAGATTATATAACTAATAACTAGACAGTCGCATCATATTGTGCATTTGCTCCTCATGTAAAATAAGAACCTCCAAGGCCCCGAGGTCCATAGTACTGGTGCTTATCAGTCCTTTCTTTGAAACAGAACAAGTGATGAATGAACACCCCCTGAAGAGGACATCAGTTTCCCACAGGTTCTTCTTCTTCCTTTTTCATCATTTATCTTATCTTTATGTAGGCTGGAATATGTGATTGAATGATTACAGAATATGACTGTAAAGCGCAGTGAGGTTCCGCAAAAGGAACGATAGAAGTTAATTTTATAAATCTTTCTTCTTTCTTTTTTTTTTCTTAGAGCATATAGTAATAACTGTTACAAGACGGTCAGAAATATGAAACAAAAGGTCATACACGCCATCACCACCCACTCACCTAGAATGGCGGCACAATGGGTGCTTTTCACCAGGGAAAGAGAGTTATCACATACTTCTTGAGCGCTATAAACCTAGGGAAACAAATGAGGATGAAGAATAATAATTTAAAAGAAAAGGAGACAGTGTGGATTATCGACATCAGGACACATTTATATCGGTTGTTTAACTTTTAGATTTTACTTATCTTTTATATGTAGATTATTGTTAAATGTTATTAGTTTAATATTGTCTGACGAAGATTTTTTATCCAAAATATTACATTCATCGCTATATAAATCGATTAAATTATATAATATATTAAAGTATAACTATAGTATTACGTTTAAGTCTTGTTCAGTCCCTTTAGTTGAGAGCTAAATTTAATAAATTGTTTGATTCTTTACCATTACCTCACTCTCAACTGTGGCTTCTATTTCAATTTATTATATTCCATTTATTATCTATTAAATCTGTGCAAAATTCACAAATCTCACATTTTTATTTGGCAAGCGCCGGCTGCATAGTATTCTGTGCATTTCACTCAGTACTGTCAGCCATTTGTCCTTTTCCTTCTCATTATCAGCTAGCAACAGGATTTGGTGACTGGTTCCAGGGGGATTCATTTCTGACGTCGTTACCTGGAGGGATGATAGGAAAGCAATTGGAGTTAGTTGTGAAGAAAAAGTGGGTGGGGTGTGGCGGTATGGGCTGGGCTGGGCTAAATACAGAGAACCGTCTCTCCATGATGAAAATATTCAAAAGAAGAAGAAATAATAAAAATTATAATTATTATTATTATTATTAATAATAATAATATTTAAAATGATATTAATAATATTAAAAATAATACTAATAATAATAACGATAAAAATGATGATCGTAATTGTGGTGATGATGATGATAATGATCCATCACCATTAATCTTCTCATTTTGTTGTAATAATCCACAGAAGTGCTCGCTTACCCGAAATATGCAGGGAATATCCTTTTTGTTCGCATGAATCACATCGCTGGGGGCTACTGCTGCCGCAGAAAAATATTCATCCCTGTAGAGACAGAAAAAGAAATAAAGAAGTGAATATTATCTTCCATAGGCACTGATCATTAGAGGTAGGGATGGAGGGGGATGGGGGGGGGATGAGTGAGAGAGAGAGAGAGAGGGAGAGAGAGAAGAGCG
>JAUEKV010220817.1:0-11133 GCA_031833985.1 Ancula gibbosa
TCTCTCTCTCTCTCTCTCTTTCTCTCTCTCTATCTCTCTCTCTCTCTCTCTCTCTCTCTCTCTCTCTCTCTCTCTCTATCTCTCTCTCTCTCTCCCCCTCCCCCTCCCTATCCCTCCGTCCTTCTCTATGTCTCTTCCCCCTGTCCCCTTTGTGCAGACTCGGCCTATGCCGCTAAATCCTAGGTACGGCCAACAAGTATGTATCGAAAGAGCTGCAACTCAGACGATTTTGAAGCCTCCGGCGCGCCACTTTGAGGTGGTTATGGCTGAAAGTCTATCAGGCCATGCCTAAACCTCGAAGGCGGCGCCGTGCAGGAGGCTTCAAAATCGTCCAAATTGGGCCTCTTTCTAATATACATCTTTTCTGGTACGGGCGACGTGAGTAGACTGAGAGATGTGATGAAACGCGTTGTTGTTCCGTTAAAGCCCCTCGTCAAATTTTGCCTGGCCCCGTTGATGAACTTTGAACTCGACCTTTGACTGTAATGAATTGCCAATCCCTTCATACAATATATCTGTTCATATAATGAATAATTATTATGTTAAACGAATTGCATTAAAAACATATAAGATGAATTATATTACTGTATTATATAAATATGAATGTGATATTATAATATAGGAATAGATTCGTTCTATTGTAGACAAAAATATATTACATCATCAGCATCATCATAGTCTTACGTTGTTTCTAAATCAACTCAGTTAAAAATCGAATAAGCTTTTATTCATTTGACGATGTGTAAATTAATTTTTACTATTGGCCATGGCATTTATTGGCTGTGCACTTTGGAAGAGACAAAGATTCACTTTAAAGCCACTCTATTGGCTATCAATCAAATACATTATATTAAATATAATTGCACGCGTGGCATTTTAAATGATATTTCCTGGGTGATGTATTCTGTATTGCTTGGGAGACATAGTTTAAAGTTATTATTGAATGGGTGCGGTCTGGCGCTTGGTTTTCATTTTGTTTTCTGTCAACCATCTCTTTCCTGTTCTGTCTTTTGAGTCTCTGTGCGTTTGTGGCGTTATTTTTTACATTTTATCATAATTTGTTGCAGGCCAGCTGTGCTGGTTTGACTCGAAATTTTAATGACATCTCCAATTCAATTATAATTCTCATCTCATAAACAAGTGTATGTACATGTATGTATGTACATTAAATGAAGTATGTGAGAATTGTCTGTTCAATAGTATACGTGATGTAAGTGTATGTACATGTATGTACATTAAATGAAGTATGTGAGAAATGTCTGTTCAATGGTATATGTGATGTATGACATTGAATTGAGTTTATAATAGGTGTGAAACATCTGTCAAAATGGTATAACATGTACATGATGTATATAGCCACATGGCATTAAACAAAGTTTATAATAGTGTGAAATATCTGTCAAATGTCTTGAAAATACATTATGTATATAGTCGTATGACATTAAAAATTTTTTTATAATGAGTATGAAATATCATATCTGTCCATTTGTATACATGATTTATCACTGCTGCCAAAAAGTATCTAGACTGGTGCAAATTTTACAAAACAGCTCTTTTAAATCTCCAAAAAGCACTTTATAACATAATATAATCGAAATAGGTATCTGCAGCATTTCATAAAAATATCTTTTCAAGCAAACAAATTGTTCCTTACATTATATTGCATCTACAGTACTTCTTAGTAAAGGCTAAAATCTGACACTAGAAGTTATGAATTAATAGAAAGAATCGAAAATAATTTACAATAAAAATATCGCAGGTGTTACATGTATCAACATAGGTAAGGTGACTGTTAAAATGGCTGGCAAATCCCAATGGCTTCATCCAGCCATATTGAAATAGAGTGAAATAGATTTGGAAAATGTTAATTTATTCCTTGACTTGATGACTAAAATTCCTTCATCAGGTGTGATTATAATAATTATTATAATGGGTGTGTAATATGTGTAAAATTAGTCTTGGTACTTTTTGACTGCGGTGATATAGTCACATGACATCACGTTTATATAAGTTTGTCAATGTGTGTCCAATTGTACATTATACGTGACATGAAGTACGTGTGCAGTGTGAACGACACAAATCGCACTACTCGATACATCTCAGATATTACCTTGATCTTTATCTTGTTATATTATGCGAGCAAATCTGTTGTCCAATTTGAAATGGCTTTTAATTGACCGTGAGCAAAATTGAACCGACTTACCCGATATTCTTGTTTATAATTCATAATTGTATTGTACCAAATAAAATTAGACACAACATCATAATTATTCAACTTCATGTTTCCCTTCTTCAATGGATTTGGATTTGTTATAACTTACTTGGCTTATCCCCGCCCCTCCCCAAGGAGAAAAGGGCAGAGAACATGTCTGCTCTGAGCTACCCTGTCTGACGCAGCGATTTATTATAACTTGTACTTTGCTATACTTTGCCTTTTCTTCTGCCCTCCGTGCCTCCAACCATGCATGTCTAGGGATGAGACATGAGTGAGCACTTCACTGGTCCCCATCTGCTGGACTATGGTCCGTTTTCCGCTGAGACAAGGACCAGCCAATTTTCTTTTAACCCTTTAGAAGGGGAAGACAACTTACATCAGACTGGACTCGTGATCAAAGATGGTGTGGGTTCGAATCCTGCTGACACTCGGTTTTGTATTTGCCCTTAGCGCTTTTTTCCTCTCAAGTGGGTACCAGCACCAATACTGCTGGGAAAGTATAACCTGTGAGAAACTGGTGTCTTCATTGATCAGTCATTCCGCTTTGCGCCACGGAAACAGGGGATAAGCAAGCACCAGCTCTATGTCCCTCATGGCCTCGAAGGAATTTACTACTTTACCTGCAAGAAAGGTTGCATAATTAAACAATATCAAGCTGTTGAAAAGAACAAGGAGATGATGTGGCTTAGTGGTCACCACTCCCTCTCCTTTCATTGCGAGGCGGAGCTATGGTAGATGTCCCTGGTTTGAACTCCACTTTGGGTTTCTTACGGTGCTGTCGTAGTCGTCCCTGGTTCGAACACCGCTTTGTTTATTTTTCTCTTTCAATTTTTCACCTTCTTTCCTTTGTACATGTGTACTTATTTTGTCTTCAATATATAATATGGGGTTCTACGTTCTAAATCTAAGTTCTAAACTATATTCTGTGATATTATTACTATCAATTGGTGGTTTTATTTGTTTTGGAAAATAAGTAAGAAGGCAAAAACAACCCACAAGAAGTTATTACTTTTATTCTATTCAACTTTTACAATAAAATTAAATTCTCCAAATTCATTCATACAGAACAGGAAGACAGTCAACATTTATCAAGTATAATATTATTACATGAATCTATATGAGCAACGATAATGAAGATATTATTTATATTAATTATTACATAAATCATTGAAATAACATTTTACTTTTGATTCAGCATTTATCCCAACTAGAAAATACTGCAGGATATCGTGGTACATGCGCACTATGCATCCATTCATTTCTTGGAAATGCGCCATATAAATGCTATTCATTATTATTATCATTACATGACATAATTATTATCATTACAGGAAATCGAAATAGGACTAGAATGTGCCAGAGAGAGGGGCTTACTTAACTTACAACATGTACTAGTTTACTAGTTGAGGCCAAAATGTGTCACGTTGGAGTTTCAACAACTCAACACTGTATAATGATTAGTTTACGTGTAGTATGGACAGTGAGAGAATTCAATTTAAATCTATTCATAGTGTCATAGCTTCCTAGTTGATTTTTCAAAATTAACCATTTCGTCAAAAAGCTCTATCTGAAAATAAACAGATTTTTTTAAAATAGCAACGTGTAAGTGTAAACATCGAAAAATGCTCCTTCCAATCTCATCAGAATCTATGAGCAAAATTAGAACATTCTACAATAAATTACACATAAGCAAAATAAGAAATATTAATTGTGCCCAAATAAGAAGGTCTGAACTCAAAACTTTATTTATTTTAATAGAGCCTTTAGACCTAGAGGTGATGATTTGCCTAGCCTGTGACACACCACTACAACAAGACCAGTAAGAATCAATTAATGAATTATTCATTTGAAGGCTACAGTTTGTGAACGGTAGAGGTAGAGCGTACATGTAGTACATGTCGGGTATAGGTAAGCGACCGGTTCAGGCTTGTTCATGGCACACAGCAGAAAGTTGAAACAGATTGGAGTCCCTCAGGGCTCTTTAATGACCTCAAAAGAGAGACACAAGATATGAATTCATGAAGCTCAGAAAAGACACCTGAGTTAGAGAGACAAGATATGAAGCACAGAAAAGACACCCTAGTTAGACACACTCAATATGAAGCACAGAAAAGACAGCCTCGTTAAAGACACTCAATATGAAGCACAGAAAAGACACCCTAGGTAGAGACACTCAATATGAAGCACAGAAAGGACACCCTAGTTAGAGACACTCTCAATATGAAGCACAGAAAAGACACCCTAGTTAGACACACTCAAAAAAGACAATTCAGTGGAAAGACTCGCAGAATATGATGAGCAGAAAAGACAACTCAAGGTTTGTTTCCATGAAGCGTAACAGTAACGGCGCATTTGGTATGCACGTATCGAATGCACACGTATTGTGGTTCCATGAATCGTGTATACGATGAGCACTTGGCATTGTAGGAATTGAGTCTTGAGATGGAAGAGGGTTGTGCCTAATTATCCCAAGCCAAGATTTTATCATTATCAGGGAGTCTTTTATTAGATCATAATAATAGATCTAGTATCTAGTTGATCTTGATTTAAATGTTCTAATTATTATATATTACATGTTTGTCGTCTAAGTCTGATGAAGGATTTCATCCGAAATATCATTTGTTATTAAATTGTAACTGTTAAAGTCCTTTTAGTTGAGAGCTACATTTCAAATTATTTATTTCCATATTTGTCATTATAGATCTATGTGTATTAAGAAGAATAATGAAAATTATAATTTGAGATTTTTATCCAGGCTGAGAATACTGAGATGAATCTTAATCATCACTTCCTGCGCCCACATTTTTCGGCCGATCTCGTTCCTATGCTTATTATGAAATTCGCTACCAATAGTGAACTTGAAAAGTGTGTGACCGAAAGACAATCGATACGCGACTGCTGTTATCATCCATGGAAACACCCAAAGAAGAAATAAAGAAAACCACCTTGTGAGCATACGTCCGAATTGAAGACGCTGGCGCCCATACACCGCATGCAAATAGACCTTTAGAGGTCAGAATTTCAAGAGGAGAAAAAGGTTTTCACAAATCCCAGACCAACCATAAAATGAAGCTTAAAGTTAAATAAGTATCATGGGTTTTAAATAATTTTATCAGCCGATAGTAACATTTTGCTAAGAATGTGCCCTGGTCGTAACTCAAGTCTTCAAAAATCGAATTCAGTGGAACCTCCCAATGGCACCCCTCCGAATCTTTACGGTACACAGTACAACTAAAAATAGGCCCATCGGTCTTTAGTGGGAGGTGGTCTTTATTTGGAGGGGTACTATTGGGAGATTCCACTGTAGAATGTATACCATTTGCTTATCTTTATTAATATCAGGCTATGGTAAAGTAAAAGTAAAAAATAAGTCTGTCGGAAATGGAAATAACCTGGGTTTCAAGTCGGTGAAAAAATTTAAATCCGAAATTAGATTTCTCCTGAAAACGTCCACCATAGCTGCGCTTTAACAGAAGCTTCAAAATGTCACCAAGAAAATGGAAAAGTTATCAAAGTGACACTTGCATTTGATGGGGATTGTCTGCACATTGGTGAATTAGTGAGTATTCAGAACGCTTGGTATACATCAATATGAATTTGAGAAATGTCATTAGTTGTGACATGCTTCCTGGAATATTTTCAACTTCAAACTTTGAAACAGAAATCTTCACGTACATGTACGTTTATTTCCGATGGCTGAAAACCTCAGTTCGTGCTGGAAACATGTTGGCAAAGATCAATATTTTGTTTATTAATCAACATGAACAGTTATTGACTTGCGAGGGTGAAAGAAACACAAATATAAATCTATACAATCAGAAAAGAAGTATCTTTAACGCAATGCCCCAGATTTAAAAAAAAAAGGAAGAAAAAGGATACTGATAAAAAAAACAACAAAAGACAACATAAAAAGAATATGAAATGTAACTAAACAGACATAACAAAATATGCCCCAAATTTAAAAAAAAGAAGAAAAAAGATACCGATAACAAAAGACAACAAAATGTAACCAAACAAAACATACATATTATGAAACTAAAAACAAAAACTAAAAGGGAACCAAAAAGAATTGAGCATAGATCATGTGTGAATTCGAGTTTTATTAATTGTTTTGAATGTTGATGACGACAGGCATATCTGACCAGGTACTGTACATACACTTCTATAGTAATCTGTTAGCAAGACTGTCGTCGCGTCAATCAACGGTGAGTATGTATGGCATCCACAAATGGTGTGGACCGTGTTGCAAAATCATGACACAAATGAACGGGAATGGCAATAACATTCAACCTAATTATAATTATCTTTCACACTTTCACATCCACCTCACCAATTCCCTCCCCTCTCCACACTCGCTGGACCGAATAGAGTCAAGTGTCCCCATTCTCACATTTCAAGGATCCAGTATAAATGAAGACGACCACAATTGAATAAACTAAAAATAAAGAAAAAGTAATTCCTTCAAGGCCCATAGAGCTTATCTCCAGTGTCTATGGCGCTAAATGGAACGAGTGATCAATGAGCACCCTCTTTAGAAGACGCCAGTTTCTTGCAAGTTTTACTTTCCCAGCAGGGTGAAGTGTGGGATAGTGTAAAATGCCTTTCCAAGGGCATAACGCAGGGGTAGTAGAAGTCAGGTTCGAACCCGAGTCTTTTAATCCAAAGTCCAAAGCACTAACAGTTACACCACCGGCACCACTGGATAAACAAATGGGAGAGAGAAAAGAAAAAGGAAAGATGTTCCTAAAAATATGATAGTTTTAAAAACAAATTATTCAGATAAGTTTGACAATCAGCAGGGTGCTGTGAAATAACGTTCAAGTCTAAATTTAAGTCCCTCAAAAGGCAAAGGAAACAGGAATTGTGAAATGATATCCAATAGAATACTGATGAAAGATGATAAAATTCCATAAATCAAAAGCAATTCTAATACATATGCTAACATAATGTCCTGATGTAAACAAAAGTAGAGAATTAGCTTTAGCTCCAAGTTAAAGCCAGCATTTTAGAATGGATACAGCAAGCGGTAAAGTCTCTTCACGGTACACAGTACAACTCAAACTACATGTACCAAAAACATGCATGGATATGCCCTAGAGGTGATTTTCCATACCAACGCATACAACCCCATCATATCAGTTTATTTAAATCAGGATGATAAATAAAGAATACAGACAAAAATATGACAAGAAAAGATAGTAATTGAAATTAATCCTATCAAAAAGAAGATTGACATTTTTGTACCAAACGAAACTGTACAACAAGAATTGACAACCACATTTAAAATTCAATTCTTTAAGACCAATGAAAGTGATCTTGTTGACAGTGGAGCGGACCGTACGCCACAACGATACACAACGCACTGTCACTGTCAGACATCCACATGATTGAGGTACCGTTGAAATATCATTCTATTCTAATAGGCCTACACAGGACATTAATATATGCACTGTCACTGTCAGACAATTCAGTCAAATTATTATTCTATTACTAATGAACTCTTCCGAACAAGTGAGCTAGAGATAGATTGTAGATTAAGTTTTAAGATGATTATAAATATAACATTTAATAATCCTCAACCAAGAAATGTCAGAAAACTTAAATTTGCATGTCTTGAGGAGAATCTATATTCATTTTCATTAAAAGCATCGATTGTATATAATAACACATATTCCAAAAGACACGCAAGTCTAGGCTTACAGAAATGTCATCACAAAAAGACCAATGAATGACAGTAATTCCACTATCAATGCTTCCACTTCCAGACAATTCCATTGACATTCCATTGGTCCGGAACGCTCTTCAAGTTCAAGTAAAGATTGGAGATGATTCAAAGCAATAAACTTAGTGCAACAAAATGAATGTGACAACATATTTCATCTTAATTAACAAAAGACCAAAGCCTTAACAAAAAGTAGATGTACAAATAAGACATAAATATCACAACTGGTCATTTATAAAACAATAATAATACAGCATTAGAAATCATCAAATGATGCCTACGTGTTGTCAGTCGGGTTTGGTACACCTTTCCTTAGAGGTTAAAGGTATCATTTCCCACGACACAACATGCCTTTCTTTATGTTCAGCCTCAGCAAAACAAAACAAAACCAATGTTGGTAATTTACATTGATGAGTGTGATTATAATAATATGAGTTAAATATTTTAAGTTTCAAATCAAAATTAATAGAGAAAAAAGAGATACAATTTTGTGTGTGTGTATGAGTAAAAAATGAGTAAAAATGTTTTAAGTTTCAAACCAAAATTAAGAGAGGGAAAAAAAGATATACAAATGTGTGTGTGTGTCACGGTGAGTGTGAAAATGGTGTCAATTGATATCAAATGCGACCATAATAATGATAATGCACCAGATGCACAAATGGCCCTCAAACTTACTTGCCTTTCTTCACAAGGATCAAATTGGACTGTGACCACTAAAAGACCTTAAATGTAAAGAAATCATACAAGAGATGTGGGTGGGTGTTGTTAAAAAATGAACCTTCTTAGGGATATATGAGGCAAAGTATTCCAGCACAGCTAGAAAGAAATCTTTGCCCAAAAGAATGATAATAATCAGGTTGGAATTTAAATAAGTCACAGAATAAAATCATGCAAACGCACACACACACACACAGGAAGATTCTCGCTGGTACAACAAACACAAGAACACTCACTGGCACATCTACAACCTACAACAAAAACTGATTATATATACATATACAAATTTTCAAATACCCACAGTGAGGACCAAACAATATGACAAAGACGAGTTCTACATTACATCCACGTTTCCCCCATCAATCAGAGTATGACACAACACTGATTCGTCTTTTTGGCCGTCTTATAAAACGTCTTTGACTGGGCGCTCAAGCCCTCCGATTTGTCGACGAGGTCGTCCAGCTTCTCCCCCCGCTGGAGCACGGCCTCTATCGTGTTGTGCAGGATGATCTTCGTCTCGTCCAGCTCGCTCTGGATCTTGGTCATGGCGTCGGCCTCCTTCGGGTTCTGGTACTTGACCAGGTGGCCGGCCAGCTCCGGGTAGACCGCCTCGCCCTCTTTCACCGACGACCACTGCGCTTTGGGACACCGCTCGGAAAACTCGTCCAGGACCTGATATGATTGGGAACCAAACAGATGAGCACAAGAAATTTAAGAGCTGAGATTGAGGATGCGTACAGAATATGTTGAACAGACTCGAAATCATCCACGGATCAGGGTGTCAAACTTGAACTTATTAAATAACAACTAAATTATAATCAGACTAAAAGAATATAGGTTATCAGAGCCCCTTAGGACAGAAACCAGATAAATATAAAAAAGAATCATGGAGAAATTCCCAGGGTCTCATTTGAAAATCAAACACAGGACACTTCAACCGCACAGAATCACCTCAACTGTATCTAAAGGTAAATATTTGGAACAGATGAATTGCAATTAATAAGCATAATAATTAGATGTCATTTATAAATTATTTTTGTTTGAAAATTAAACTAATTCAAAGATGTTAATGAATGTCATCTTACTCCTAGTGTTTCATGCTACAGCATTTTATTTTCCTATTCATTTTTAAAGAAAAAACCTAAAATGGTTTTCTGTACAAAGTGAACTAAAATCGCATTTATGTGATGATTAAAACACATCCAGAGCATCAATAAAATTTCACAAAAAAAACAAGAGAAAAAGAGTTGAAATGAAAACACATATTGGTAGGCCTTATCATCTGATTATATATTCAGTGTTGCCAACTTCCTGAGAAAAAATTTACTGAACTTTTCGTGAGACAACCAAGGTAGCGCCTAACGAGACTTTAAAAAATGCAGTAAGCCCATTAACAACATTAAATTGCTCCCACATATTTAAAATAACAATAAAAACATAATTTTACATATATGCACTATAAGTCATTTCCAATATTTACGGAGATTTTCACGGAAATTTTTATTGACATACTTTAAAAAATTACTGAGATTTTTACGGAGGCTTTACGGAGGAATTATTTTTTTATTGATTTCAGTAAATTTACTGAAAATTGGCAACACTGTACATTATTGTAATTTCAATGCTCCTAGAGCTTTATTGTGTAAAAGGGAGAGGGCGCAACATAAATGATCTACATTATTATTATTATTATTATCTTCATGCCTACCAATTTTACAAATATTGAAAAAAGAGGAATATAATTAATAGCTAACATTGGGCCAAAAGAAAGACAAGTTTCATCTAAATACGTTGTGATGCACAATATGAGGAAAGGTCAAAGGGTTGGACCCTTACCCGGTTGATGAGTGTGTGGGCCACCCGCTGTGGGTATTCATGATCGCAGATGATCACTCCTGACAAGTTGTCGCTCCGCACATAAACATGGCAGATGTACTCTGAAACCAGACATTTTAAAAAGAGATTTATAGACATCATAAACGCTAATATCCCAATACATACAAATATACAGTTAGTTAGTGAACATATTTTACATGGATTGCAAGGAGTAAAAAAATATCATTGTCTAAAATCATCAGCAAATTTACATTTTAATAATAATAATTAAGATTTAGATAAATATACCAAGTAGTCCTTAAATTTCATCACTACCTATTTCATAACCCACAATATTGTACTACATTGTAGTATAATTCATTTTAAAGAGATACAATCATAGCACTCGTTTTATAACAAAACAAGAAACAACGGAAATATTGTAAATCATAATTATAAATATTTTAAAAATTCTTAAAAATATAATATTGATTTTATACACATATATACTATATATGTTAATACATAATTTGCAGTCCTTACCTTGCTCCTTGACAGATGCTCTAGAGGCAGTGGCCGTTCTCTCAACCAGAATTCTACTGGTGAATGTCATGAATTCCCCAACACTGGAGGTATAGGGGGTAGAAGGGTGGAACATGGTTAA
>JAUEKV010221928.1:3427-14020 GCA_031833985.1 Ancula gibbosa
GAACAGGTTAATTTCTTTTAGAAAATAAGGAATGAAATCAGAATATTTTTTATCATTTTAGCCCGATATGAAAAAATCATCTGTCACACTCGAATACAAGTTTTTGAGTCCCATAACGTACCAGATCTTTGGAAACGCCTTGCATGTGCTTGTAAGCACGATCAACGTCATTCTTTGCTCCCCTTATGGTCACAATGTCACTCTTTTTGCCAGGGTCTGGGAAGGTAATCTGGACTTGATTGAATTTGTCGCGAATTTCACGGATATGTTCTCCCTTGGCACCAATGATTTGTCGATGGAATCGGTTTTCGATGATTATATCGCGCGACTTCTCATTTTCCTGAAAGGACAAAGAACAAAGACATTCTAATGTATTTCTCTCTGAAGAAAACTGCTGAGCAGATGTCAAAGTCTATCATCTAGAGTCTAGGCACAATTTTATAAGAGCGTAATTATATGTTTGTTCATCTGTATGCCATATGAAAAGCCCAAAATCATTGCGATTTTCCACTAGGTGGAATCACCCCCAAAACTATCAAGATCTAAAGTAAATTAAATATAAATTATGTGTATTCATTAAAATACCCAGATGTAATAAGCACAAGATTTACAATGAAATTACAAAAGATAACAGAAATTATAGATTCTCTGAGCCCAGGTCATCCAAATATTTTTGTGTTAGTTCAAATGAAATTTTTCTCACCATCCTGGTAGCCATTTCCAAAAGCTGGGCCTTGGCGACCTTCACACCCTTGGGATCACCTTCAATTCGAATCACATTACTGTTTTCATTGTCCGATGGTATCTTGATGGCCACACCAGTTTCCTGTTTGATCCTGCTGACTGAAAAAGTATGGCTTGGTTGAGGTGGGTATTAAAAACAAAAGTGATATAATATCTTAAGAACAATGGTAAAACAATGGGCAAATGATTTGTGGATAGTCATACCAAAAATGGCAAGCTCAAGTTTTTAAAATGGAGAATAGATTTACTAGTACATTTGTACTACAATTGTGACCTGTCTGTATCAAGGATTGAGTCTAAAGACTTTGAGAAAAATCATCTTCAAGCTATAAAAGAATGATATTAAAGATTATATTATAATATTACTAGCTGGGTGCCCGGCTTTGCTTGGGGGTGATGGATCTAGAATCTAAATCTAAAAATAAAGCTACCAGATGCAGAGATCCAATACATGATGAATGTAAAATCTAGAATCTAGAACTAATCATAGATGTATAAGGTATATTTATAATATGGTGAGTCACACTAACATACACACACGCACATACTATCTTTATGTCTAAGCCCTTTCCTCCCATTCAAGTGAGATTACCCTTTTGATAAAATTCGGCAACATTGTCAATCGCTAAATTATACGCAAACGGTTTATACTTGATACTATGAGGAAGGTTTTATAGTAGAAACACTGATCCAAACTATTTTACACATTATAATAAGTTTGAATTAAAAATGTATACATTTTAAAATAATTATTTAAAACTACGTTGACGTTTTAAACAAAATAAATAAACATCCGGTTGTGGAGCTTACACAGGAATTGAGTTCCATTTCACTTTATAAACCACTCTATGAGATCAATGGATCGGAAAAATAAAGAATTATTGATTTGTCTGAAATTGCAAGGCTTACTGTGATCTATAAAAGGTAACCATTTTTATTGCGAAAATTTCATAGCTATAGGTCCTACCGTTTAAGAGGAAAAGTTAGAACAATAGTTGGCTTTCAATTATATATGATATCATAGTATTCAATAGCATCAAAAATCACAGGACAATCAAATTGAAGATATCATTATTTCAATAATTTCTAAAGTAACACTTACTATTGGATCCACTCTTTCCAATGATATGTTTGTGGAATCTTTGATCCACTTGAACTTCAGCAAAATCCATCCTCTCTACCTGAAATTATGAAATTGTAGGTTTAATGACTTAAATGAAAATAAGCTCCAGTAATTTGGGGTATACTCATGCATTTTGTTTTGAAATCCCCCCCTTTTACAAAAGAAACCCTGAAAAACATGGAAAAGAAAGAAATCTTGATAAGAAAACCAATTTAACTATTTAGATACTAAGAAAGAAAACCAACTAGCTAATTTTATTTAGATACTCACTAAGTCTTTAACGGCGACACGCAGTTTCTCAACCGCCTTGTTCACCTCCTCTGGGGGGCCTTCGACAGTAATTTTGTCTTGTCCCTCAGTAAATTCAATGTGAACCTGGGAAATAAAGAAAAAATGAAGTTAATGGGATAAAGCTCAAATTAACAAGTAATTTTTAGAATAAACTTGTGGAATTCAATTTTTTTTTAATTGTCTTAGTATTACTAGAGAGGATAAATACCAGCAGTCCTATTTTACTGTTTTTAAACAATCATGTCTTTATGGCTTTAATCCCTAAAGCTGTTTTTAAAAACAGCAACTACAACACACCATCACAATAAGTCAAAATAAAAAATTAACCTTCTTTTATTCAACAGTCATTTTTCAAATATAATCCCTGCTAATCTAACTTGCACAAAAAGACAACATTGTTAAAACTGCATTGAAAATTTGTATAATTGCTGTTGGACTTACAGTTGGGAAATTTTCCGTGATCTTTTTGATGTTCTGTCCTTTTTGGCCGATGATGAATCGATGTAGCCATGCTGGTGCAGTTACATCAGCAAACACGACACTATTGGCCTGAGGAAAGGAGATTTGAGCTTTCATTATAGTCCGTGTTTTTAGTTTAGAACTATGTCCTATTTATGATCTTAATAGTTTCTTAAAGTAAGTAAAACTGCAAGAAAACTTCATAGATATTGATGTTTAAAAAACAATAATAATAATAATAAAGTTTAAATAGCACCTTATACCATGCAAAACAATATTCAAATAAATAGGACCAAACAGATGATCTTAACCAATTTCTGAATTTAAAATCTCCCGAACATCTTTTCACAATCAGCAGTAAGCAGTCACATTTTCTAAGAAAGGAACTACTAAAGAAACAGCCTCTCTCTACTTTGAAACTAAGTGAATTGATTCAGGCAAACTAAACAAAAGTGAAATGTCTCACCTTGCTGTAAACTTCTGTTAAGGCCATTCCTAACTTTTCCTGCTCTCCTCTCAAAGTGATGGTTTCTGATGGGGAGCTCAGGTCAGGGACCTCGACAGATACACCAGTCTTGGCCAGGATCTCCTGAATGTTAGCATAGCGAGGACCCACCACATACTTGTGCTGGGACTTGCTCACTTCTACTGAAACCGTCTGACACTTGAGTTTCTGTAAAAAATAGAGTTGAAATAAGTAAACAATGCCCAATGTTTTAAACAAATTTGAGCAATGTGAGCTTTTCATTGCACATTTGTTTCCCTTTTAATTAAAATTATCCTTTTCAACTAAGATGACAAATGGTTGAAATATATTTCTTCAATCAAACTTTAAAGCTGAAGTTTTGCTTTTAACCTTGTCTGGGAAAAGTTGAGTAATCTCCTATATAATATCCAACTGCCGAGAGACAACCAATGGCTAAGTCTTAAAAATTATGGCTACTAAAAAAGAAAACCAGATTAATTCTCTATCACTGTCACACAATGTTAACTTTTAAGGGAAATCAATTTATTTGATTGTAATTTTTCATCGTCAAACATAGAATCAAAAAGTAATTATTATTTTCAAAGTCAAGTAATTATTATTTTTAAATTCTTATCAACAGACCTTTTCCTCATATATTGCCATCATTGTCTGCTTGCACTTCATCACTCCTTCCTTTTCTCCCGACACTACGATTTCATCATAGTGGGGAGCGACACTGATCTTGGCTCCAGTCTCTTCTGTGAGACGTGTGATGTTCTCTTTGTTTGGGCCACACACAAAAGGATGGAAGACTTTTGGAATAGGCAAGCGCTCAAATGCAAGTTTAGCCTTAAGACGGATTGTAAGAAAATGGAAGAAAATAGCAACGGTTTTAAAAGCAAACAGAATAACCAGTAAAATATATATCAAAATTTGTAAAATCCAATGCATAAATAAACACCAAATAGTGACAATAGCAGTGTTAAATAATTGTTGGATAGGAGTAGGAATAGATCCTTTTCATTTCAAATGGTTAAATCCCAGCGCAACGCACAAGAAAGAAAATAAATAAGTGTGGTTAAAATAGCTGAAAGATCCCAATGTCAAAGTTAGCTTAATCAATTCTTTAACGATAACTTTTCTTGAAACTTGCTCTCCCATTCCATTTCATTATATATTAATCCACATAGAGTATATTCGGAATAGTAACTCACCTGTTCCTCATGGATTGCCTCAATTTCATGTCGTGCCTTGTCGATCCCCTCCTTGGCTCCGATGATACGAACTTCACTGGTGTTATTCTTATCATCGGCGCGAGGGAGGTAGACCTTAGTCGCAGTCGCTAACTCAATTTCCTGCAATTTCTTGCCACTTTTCCCAAGAATAAAACGATGATATTCACGGGGAATGTTCAACGTAGCACAAGCCTGTACAGGACGAACAAGTTATATAATATTGTTTTGTTGTATAGGTCAGAATTTCCTTAAAACCTAAAATTAATAATAATAAATAATTGATATAGAGCGCTAAAATCCACCAAATTGATGCTCTGTGGCACTGTTATGATCATAAAAATGAAATGTGACAATGACAGAGCCTATCGTTAGAAGTAACTAAACAAGAACGGTTGTATATATGAGAGAACTTACTTTAAAAAAGACAAATAATGTCTCTCTACCTTTTACAAATAATTGACCATAAACCTGGGATTTGAATGACAGAATTTAAAGAATAAAAATGTAATGCCTTGAAAGGCATGGCAAATAAGTAGCGTTAAATAGATTGATTTAAGAGTAGTTGTGATTTAGTAATGACACACCAGTGCAAAGGTATAGTTTAAATGGTGTAAATATTATGGAGGAAGAAAAAGATAGGTACCTGAGTTTGGAGTTTGTTCACAACTTCACGCCTCGCTTTGAGAATCGCATCGGATCGCCCCGTGATTACCACAGTCATACTCTGGTCCTTGGCAAGGTTCAATTCAATAGATACTCCTACAAAAAGGAAGATAAAAACAAATTAATTTACATTTTGAGGTCCATTTTAGACAAGAAGCTGTGTACTAATTGAACAAATTTAAAGACATTTGGCATGTATGTATACACGGTTTCATGCTTATTTCACTTGGGGAGAAAAAGTTCCAAAACACATGGCATTTTGTATTAACTCAATTCAATTGCTATAGTATGTCACAGCATTCTAATTAAATATATATAAACAAATAATTAACCAACAATGACAATGTTACCTACTTGTGACTATCACAAGGTAAATTAATGCTTATTAAATCTCTATTAAATGTTAACTAAAATGTCTTTGAAAACCGAGTGAAATCAGTATTAAACGCTAATTAAATAAACTACAGGCTGCTTAAACACACACACACACATATATATATACTAGCTGGGATTCTCGCTTCGCTAGGTTTTAGCATTGCTTTCAATCAAGTGAATCTGTTAACTTTTAATCTGATAAAATTTTAATAACCTTAGATCTAGATCTAGATTCTAGACAGCTAACACTGAGTGGTTCTGTTTCTAGATCTAGATTTTTTTACCACGATAACCTGTATTGTTTAGAATCTACATCGGTCGCTATCTTGAATCACACAATATCAAGCTCTCGACTGAGACTGAGAGGGAAACTGTTCACTGGCGCATTGTTTAATGTTTACACCGGCCGCTAACTCGATTTCAAAAAAATGAATCAGTGTTTGGCCATGACAAATATTGTTGAAACAAACTTTTTGGGGGGAAAAAAAGCTCAGTAAGTGAATTGATCTTACCTGTCTTTTGCATGATGTCCTTGCAAATCTTCAGTTGGTCGTTATTCTCACCGAACTGCCTCTCATTCATCTCCTTATATTTGCGCTCCTCCAAAGGTACAGTAAAGACCTTTTAAAAAAAATAAATGGAAAAAAGAGTGTCTCAATTTAAATTTCTCTATTTTGTGAAAAAGGAAAAATTATAGTATCCCACAAAATTATTTTTTATCTAACGTCAATAATGTTAAATTCATTTTAAAAGATTCCATTTCTTATTTACACTATTTAGGGGATATGAGGATAACTAAGCCACCCCATGCTTACGAAGAGGTCAGAGGAGTATTATACAATATAATGGGTATTTCACTATCGATATGAAATGGGTCTGTACGAATATGATATAGGAAAACAAACATGTCATATGGTTAACTAACCTGAGTAGATTTTGACTGCCGAGTCTGAAACTTGGGTTGCCAGCTGCTCTGAGGCAGGAAGCTTGAAGGAGGTGCCCGTGACTCTGCAGCCAGAGCTGGGAAGGCATTGTCATAGGTTGGAGGCTCTGGCTCAAAGGCCTGGGGTTTGACAGTGGTGGGGACAGAAGCGTCCATTTCCATATTGCTTGCCATGGTAACAAGTAGTTGCAGGTTTATCGTAGACTTGCCGAGTCGTACAGCACAACTGGAATAATAAGTCATCATTAAAGTTAAAAAGAACCAAAGTAAACAAAATTTAAATTCATTGCAACTTCCTTAATTGATGAATATCACGATACTGAAAAATACCAGAAACATCACAAGATGAGAAGTCCACTTTTAAAAAGTAATACTCATTTTGAGCTAAATGAGTTTAAAATTTCACTTGCATTGAAATATTCTTCTTAAAGTTCCATCGTGACAGGAAAAGTTTTTATCATTGCAGACTCGATTCTAGTATCATTATCTTTCTATTATAATTTTGTTTTAGGTAATTATCTACCTGTTATTATAATTATTATAAGAGTGTATTGTCTGAAGAAGGATGATATCAGAAATATTATAAAAAATTAAACAGTAGCCTACATCTATCAATGACAATTAAAAATAATTGAATGATTCCTAAATTCCTTGCAGCAGTTTGTAAAGTAAAATGATTAAATACTTTCTTGAACAAATAGGCCTAATATGATATAGATCTAATATAAAATAAATGTGAATGGCTCTCTCCAAACAAACTCATAATAGACTAAATAGAAGTCTTTACCTCATTTTCATCCTTTATTAACTAGATTATTATTCTACCTCCCATGCACTTATTGGGCTTAGTTGGAAGCAACTGCTTCAAGGGTCATAAGTACTGATCAAGATAATATATATGCTATCTACTATAAAAGGTTCTAGTAAATTGACCCGAAATAAGGCATTGAAAAAATCGAAGAATAAGATTGTAAAGAAAATAATAGTGATAGGTCTAGAAATCTAAGTCGCACTAAGAAAGCCTATTATTATAAAAAGTGGTTCACCAACCCAGTTAACTAACTCAAAAGCCAACAGGAAGAAGAAGCTGGTTTGGCTTCGTTAATAGTAGGCCCTAATAATTATAATAATAGTGATGATTAAATGTACTTATATAATATAAGGCCTAGGGCAGATGTAAATGATGTAAATGTTATGATGCGGATAATAAATGTGATAGATGATAATGTCAACATATAAATATAATAAAGAAACTACACTGCTTACAGTACTTACACTACTACTCAGATAAGAAAAGTAGATCTAGACTAGATAGTTCTAGTTATTTAGTTTTAGATTTAGATCTACTATTACTATTACTCACTGTGATAGGCCTACTCAATACTACTCTACTGGCATTAATTAGCTCATTACTACTATTACTATTAGGCCTATTTTTACTTGGATTATGATTATAGATCTAGAATGACTAGAATCTAATTATTATTAATTATATCTACTCTAGACTATATCTAGATCTAGGCCATAGATTCATAGACATAGATAGATAAATAATAATATGAATCTATATATATTATAAATATAAATAGTAGGCCTAATTTAGTAATTATAATTGGCTATTCTTTTCAAAACCAAAGAAGATTCATCCATTTAGACTCTACTAGACTAGACATATAATATGCCATGGTGATGCATAGTTTTTCCTAAGATAGTGGATAGTGGGTACCTGATCACATGATGTCAATATAATATTCAAGACTCAATTATATGATTATGATGCCCAAGCATTAGAAATAGAAAATGTAGTGGGAGTAGTAGTAGTAGTTCAAGGTAGACCTAGATCTAGCTGTAGCTCGAGTTAGAGGAGAGGTAGAGGAATCTTGGTAGATCCATGATCTGGATCTGGAATGATAGCTCATTAGCTAATGGGATCTCTTAATTCTTTGATAAGACTGTTCCTGTATTCTGAAACATTTATCAAATAATGTCATATAAAACACTCTGATGATGGGAATTGGGAACCTTTGACCGGTATGCTGTCCACGTATGCAAACTAAATAAAGCGAAATATGAACCTGAATAAACTGGTTCATGTGCTTACAATATGGAGTGGATACTTACAAGTACTGTGTCCGTAAAAGTCCGTCCTAAGGGTTTGCTATCGTGTCTCCAGTCTCCACTGTGGCTGAGCTTTAGATCTATAGAAATAATAGATGATAATGCCAAATTAATATCATGAAATTGTGAGTTTTAAAGTAAGACGTAAATGAAGAAGAACCAGAACCAACTTACCAACCACGATCAGGAAAGTTCAAGCCGTGTGTGTGTGCGTGTGTGTTTTGTGATACGGCAATACAGAGCACATCTGTGTTTGGCCGAATTAATACGCAGTTGGAAAGCTCTTTGCAACGGCTTATTCCATTGGATGAAATTGTGAACTTGTGGCAAGTTTGGAAATATTTGGCCAATAATAGAGGGCTTGTCTTGTCCCAATTAATACAAAATATTTCGTCGTTTAAACCAAAAATATCACGTTATATTCCTCACAAACGCCATTTAAAGCTAAGTCTCTCGGCGGAATTGGAGTAATAATATTATTCTTATCAAATTACTTGGGATTTGTCCATCTAAAATACATTAAGTAAACAATTTAGGTTGAGAGTTGAAAGGTCAATAGCAGGGTAGCCTACTACGTAGGCACATCCCGTGTCAATCGAAAAGGGTGTTGGCTGAGTCGCGATGTCCAAATCGGGGAAACGAGTGTCTTTTTTTCTTCACGTTATGCGGGTTTGGTGTGGAATGAGGCGGGGATGGGGAGGGGAGGGGATGTCTAATGGTTGGGATAAGCGCAGGCGGAATAGGAAAATCTGCTTACTTTTCAAATTGTTTGAATTCGATTTTAACCCAACTCTTGAGATGCATGCAGCTATCTGATGTTATTTATCATCAATTAATATAATCGTTCAAAGTTCATTATGTAACATTTGGTCGTCGTCGCATCATCATCATCATCATCATCATCTTCATCACCATCATCATCACCATCGCCAAGCACTATTATTATTATTATTATTATTATTATAAATGCAATACTACTACTACATGTAATACATTTACCTTATAAACAGATATGCTTAGCAATTCAACTATTCTATATTAATTTCATATTTATGTAAATTATTATTATTTATACACATGTAATGCTATGATTTATAATAATACAATTTCATGGCAATGAATGTGAACCATAACATACAATTTCTCTCAATTATATAATAAAGTTGTATCTTATCGTAGCTTATCTTATCTTTACTTTCAAATTAGAGTCCTGGTCCTTATTATAATCAGTAAGAACCGATACCAAGGTATCATGATATAAATAGTTTGTGCTTTACGAAAATAATATATAGTATAGATCAATATGGAGATATCTCATTAAAATCTCCCTAGTTAATTTTAACTAATTCATCTCTTGATTTGTAATTGAAAGAATGCAATACATTTACTAGGAGATTGTTAGAGGAAGGCATCATAAAAATTACTACAATAATAATGTGTGTTTGTGTGTATGTAAATTATAGTTTATGTATGTTAATATTGTTAATATGAATAAGATATTTAAAAAAGACATGCGTGTATACCCGCTCTAAACAATTTTTAAAAGTATAATACATGTACAGTCAAATGTAAGGACGAAGTTTATATTTCTTATGACTCCAAAATGTTTCAAGCCTTATTTTGAAATCCGTAACACCACCCAACATAGTAACCTGTTCCTTGTTGGATGCGACTGTGTGAGTAAATGAAATCATGATTGAACAAATACATCATACGGTTGTGCTTAGCAATTCAATTATCCTATATTTATTTCATATTTTTAAATCCGTAACATAACTTGTTCCATGTTGGATACGATTGTGTGAGTAAATGAAATCATGATTGAACAAATTCATCATACGGTTGTGCTTAGCAATTCAATTATCCTATATTTATTCCATATTTTTAAATCTATAATATCATTATTACAATTCCATTGCAATGATTTTGTACCATGACATGAAATTTCTATCAATGAGATATTCAGTTGAATCGTATCTCATCTTACTACCATCAGCACCAACTCCAACAACGCCATCATTATCATCATCATCCTCCTCTTCTCATTATGTTTCCTCGTCTTCCTCCTCTTTTTCTTTTTCTTTATCGTATTCTCATCATCATCCCCATTCATATCCTTCTCCCTCATCATCCCCCTCCTATTCTATTACATCTTCTTCTTCTTCTTCTTCTTCTT
>JAUEKV010221929.1:0-11125 GCA_031833985.1 Ancula gibbosa
CCTGAATTAGTAAGGATTATTCGCCTGATGGTGTTGGTGTTGCCGGGTGAATAGTCCTTACTAATTCAGGTACCCGGCTGCCGGGCGAATAGTCTCGGCCTTAGTTTTAGGCCTATAAAATGTTAAAAATTTTTGTTGGGCGGCATTGAGTTAGAGTTAGAATCTAGAGGACGACTAACAACGTCATGATGACCCCAACCGCACCACAAACCCTAACCCTAACCCCAACCCTAACACCCTGCCCTTGTTTGTACCCTATTCCTAATTATGCTGAACCTAGCCCTACCTAACCCTACTTTTTGACGTCATGCCCAGCATTTTGAAAGTAAAAGTAGCCATAATTTGTACATTTGATGTGTTTGTACTGTTACTACAGTAGTTACAGTAACTGTTACTACTGTTACAGTAACTGTTGTGTTGTGTTGACTCAGACTACTTTGACTACTAATAAAGACTTCTTTTAGACTGTCTTAGTCTTTTAGTCTTAGACTACTCAGACTAAGATAATTTTACTTTGTGGTGAGTGAGGGAAGGCACTGAAATTGAATGTAAAAGTAGCAGTGTATAGTAGCCAGAGTTGCTCAAGAATTAGTCTATATTATATTTATAAACACATTATTATTTATAATCTTCTCGAATATTTTTGTATACAAATTTCATATAAAAGCTTGAATTACTATTGCTCTTCTATTAGAGTTAGAGGTCTTGTTATTGTTCATTTTTTTCGCCTACATGATATTTTATATTACTCTGCAGATTCACAAGATAGTCAAATTCATCCCAGGGAATCCAAGGACTATGGATCCTCATTCACAGCGATCCCCTCATACTAAGGTTTTCATTCAGAGAGACTATAACGAGGGCATTGCAGTCAAGTTTCAAACTCGATTTCCTCCTGAGCTGGAAGGGCGGGTACGGTTTTATATTTTATGTTGCATGTATATATGTTTTAATGAATTAATATACTTTTTCATTTAAAATTTGTGGAAGGTTATATGGGGGATTTTCGGATGGTCATAGATGATTTAGTTATATAATATATATACATGAATTATTTAATAAATCATTTTACTTACAAGTATCTTGTTTTCAACAACTTAGAGCTTCTTTTTTCCTCTTTTTATATTATAATGAATATTAATTTAATACACATGTATTATAATGAATAAACTTTTGGACATACATGTACTTACTTAGGGGCTGTTTCATGGGGTGATTTCAAATCCCTGAGATAAAGGCCCTGATTCTGCACTTATATTTTCTAAAAGTCACAAAATAATTTTCTTCTCAAAGAACCTACTTACTTCATGGACATCTTTTCATCATTTCATAATTTTTCTGTTTAAATTTCATGCATCATTTTCTTGTAAATGTTTGATTCTTAATTTCAACACAGAAAAATGAAGTTAAGTTGTTTTTTAAGGGCTTTCAACTCACTGAAAATAGGCTGTTTTTGGATATACCGGGCATGGCGTCACAGGAGTGGGTCTTAGGAAGGTTAGCCCAAGGGGTGGTTGATAGAGCTAATGACGTCATGCCTGGTATATCCACAAGTTACCAATATATATTTCAAAAACTTCTTTTTGGGAGGATGATAATATGTTTCTTGTTCTTTATATGTATCTTTCAGGTTGATCGGCCCACTTATGAGAGAACAATAAACACTCTAAATGAAATGTTTGCAGAGGCAGAAAGCTTAGGGTCAAGGACATACTGTGAAAGTTGTTTTGCTTGCATCACAGCTTATTTAGCTCTACTCTGCATCGATACCCTCTATGAAAAAGTAATCAAATGCTTTATAATAAATATTCAAGATTTTCTTTTAATTGTTCATTTTATTTTATTTTTCTGTAAGTTTCTGAACTTGTGACAGAAGTTTGTGACTCAATAATGTGGAATTTTATGTCAATTTTCAAAATGCCCTTAACAACCCTAACGCCGGTAAAAAATAAACGAAGTTCAACATTCCTGTTAACCTTTCCCTCCTCTTGCGACCGTTAGCGACCGGAAATCCTTCATACTGTACCTCCCGATGCAGGGTGTTGCGACTGCTGGCAGTCTATGCATTCTAGTACGGGTCTATAGCTTTCAAATTCTGCTTACAGCCGTCGTGACGGGAAAGTTGACTGAGTAATAAAGTGCTTAGACTGTAAAGATCGGCCAGTAACCTTTTTAGCTACGATTTTCTACTTTCGGTTCTTCTAAAACGAGTTCAACTCGATGAATTCGTGATCACCGCGGCTCAAAACAATGGTGAAAATTATAATTATGATGGCGAGAGTTATAAAGTCATTGATTTTAAACTCTTCCTTATTAATTTAGGCAACTTCAGAGACCTGGGGGGTGATTTTGACTCTGCCTCTTCATCTACTAGTACGGAAAGAGGAACCAGAACTACAGTGTTTAATAGAGTGTGTGTACTTAATTCAAACATTCTGATAATTTTTGGTCTTTGTTTCTTTGTTCTAATGTTATATTTGTCTGTTCTGTGAATATTTTAAATAAATGGGTACTGGAATTTTTCAGTGTAAATCGGAGTTATGGTCTTTGGTGCAGGAGGATAAGGTTGGCCAGGCCCCGATTTTTCAGGAGGGAAAGGGTTAAAGGTCCAGTTAGGTGGTAAGAGTGTTTGGTCATTCACTTCTTTAGAAATGGACCTTGTTGACCTGGCATTTGTATCTACAGGGGAAAGATTATACAAGTTATAAAATTCTCTCAATTTATTTATAAAATTTTATTTATTTCAGACGATTAAAAAGGTGCGGCGCTTCTTGGAAGAGCAGAATCAGAACATCTACATGTCAAGAGGAGTCATGATTATTGATCCGGCTGAGAGGGGTTTGAGAATTGTATCCTTTTGTTAGTTTTTGTAATCATATTTATTGATTATTCTATCAATTTCTGGCATTATAATGTAGAAGAATTTGAAAATGCAGGTGCTTATGCCATTGCCATACCTCCACTGCACTAGGTACAGGACTTCAAATAAGACTGTAAGTGAACACAACTATCTCCATATATTACACCAGACTAAACATCGCCATCAGCAGATTAAAACATTTAGACTTTTTGATCACGAGTCAAGTGGCTGCAGTGATATACGATTCAGTCATTCTAGTACTAACTAGTCTTTGATGAGTATAAATACTTATCCCACGTCCCAAGATATGGTGCCTACTTTTTATGATAAATTCAAATAGAGGCTACAGTTGAGAGTGAGGTAATTGTAAAGATTAGTTGGTTAGTTAGTTAAGTTGGGATTAAAGCCCTGCGCACCATAATCGGTGATCTCAGGGCTAAAGAATCAAACAGTTTATTAAATTAAACTCTCAACTAAAGGGACCGAACAAGACTATTTATTAGACGTGATATTTCAAAATATTTAATTTAAACTGTTTGATTCCTTACCTACTTTTAGTAGTTTTAGTCTCAAATTTTATTCTCTTCCAATTCCATTTTGTTCTTGATTTCACTTTGCTCTGTTCATTTTATAATTTAACAGTGACTGTATGATTTTCTCAATTTTGAGAGATTAGCAATTTTCCTTAACTTTTGTCTCAGCTTGAAATTGACATCTCCAGCATAGACACGCCCAGTCGATAAGCACATGAGTAGAGATCCGCACAACTTACCACTCAACCATCGGAGAATTTGCCAAGACAAGAGCGGAAACATTGTTTCAACATTGTTTCCCTTTCGGTTCACAACATTCAGAAGCGGGCGGGAACGTGATAACATGAATATTGATGTATACTATTATACTTCTGCCTGTCATTATCATATCATTCACCATGGTTTATTTTGTTCTCATCACAGTGAAGAATCGTCATTAATTCATTCATTCATTTGCCAGTTGTGCAGGCATAACGATATTTTATAGAGATCTTCCATTTTGGATGGAGACAGCATGGTCTAGAGGCATGGTGTCTGCTTCTCATACCAAATGTCACAGGTTCGACCCTCAGACTATGTAGGGTTTTTTTTGGGGGTGGGATTAATCTGACAGTCTGTGGTCCTTGTTCCTATTGTAGGTAGGATCTGACGCCTAACACTTCAAATACGCCAAATTCTTCATAGCCCTACATTTATTTACTTGCTTGTAAAAAGCGCCTCTGAGCATCGATAGATGGATACCGGCGCGATATAAATGGACAAATTATTATTATAAATTATTATTATTTGCAATTATTTATGTGATTTATATTTAATTACGTGTTTTATACAATGACCAAACATGGGGAGGCTTTGACTAATTCAAGGTGTTACAGGATAACGCTATTTTGGGTTGGATGTGCTTTCCTCTTCTATTTTTTAATTCACTCTTGAAAATTTATGCCATCTTCTGTCTGTGATTTGTTATGCTAATATAGTTGGTAGGATTTATCAGATTATCTCCCCATTGTCAATTTTAATTTATTATTTTGGAAGTTTTGAAAAAAAGCTTTGGGCGTGTTAATCTCTTTCATACAGTTATGTGGTTTCCTATATCAACAGTAACAGTCGCCCAAATTATGTCAGGTTGGGTTTTTTTTACTAAAAAGGTTGCTAGGAAACCCTCTTGCATCATGTCTAAACTTAGTGCCAGCATAAGGGTAGTAACTATGGACTATAACGATGATGCAAAATGGGTGTGTCCAGATGCTGACTCTTTTGACACTCGCACACCATATCTCTCCAGACATAAGACCATTATAATAAACAGACTTTTATGCATTGATTGATTATGCGCGGCATTATATTTATACAGTCAGTGTTTCAAACTCAGTGTCAATGGTTTTTTTTTGTCTTTCTCAAAAGTAGTAGTAGTATATATGGTCTTACTCTGTTTGCGACTGTCACCGTCAATATATTCCATATTATATTTTGGATCCTTGGGCTAGATCTTTCTCTAATTCTAGCCAATTTAAGTGAATACTATTTCTTCTTTTTTTCTGTGATTTATGTTTAGATCTACCTTGAAAGATTATTCCTCACTTATATTTATTTATTGTCTTTTGTATGTGTGTATATCTATAAAGATTAAAGTATTTTACTTATGGTTGTAACTATGTTAATAAAATCAACATTTTACCTAGCATATAGATTCTAACACAATGTCATTTTGAATTATTACTTTTTAAGACATTTTTCACTTTTGTATTTTTGCTGCATCTTAGAACTAATTGGACCAAACCTCATCACATTTGTGTTAAATGATTAAATGGGATAATGTATAAAACGGTTAAATGTATAGCATTGATGTATTACTTTGTGTATAGAATTCAGATGTACCTCCTTTTTTCTAGAATCGCATCAAGCTTATTTTACTTCACTATACTATCTTTTTTCACATTTAATCACACTGTGTACCACACATGCACATATTGTACGTACTCTCACACTCACGCACACTCTCAGATTTCTCCCTTTTTTTCTCTTGTCGCTTCATAATTCTCTCCCTACTCTTATTTTTTTTCCAAGTTAAGTGTATTTGTACTTTCTTTTAAGTTGCTGATATGAGTGATATGAACATTCCATGACGTTTATTTTCTTACAATACAATACAATGTCAGGTTAAAGGGCTTGATGGGGTTTAACCTTTAAATATCCTGTTAAGTTAGAATGAACGTCACAAATTATATTAATGCAATTTTGGGAAATGAAGATCACATATTCATATGTATCAAACAAATACAGAGAACCAACTGCATTCTTAAACTTATTCAGGGAGTCAACATTCTTTGTTACAAATTTAAGGTTATTCCCGTTCTTAACAGGTCGAAAAATAAATGTTTTAAACTTCTTGATTCTTTTTTAAATGGAACAGGATAATGACTTTTTTTTTTAAAGGTAAATCACTGCTGTTAATGATTTATAGGGGGGTCGTATTACTTTTGTATTGGTGATTGTATCGCCGATCTTTTTTGCAGTATTTTCTTTCATGTAGACTCCAAAGCAAAGATGATACACAGAAGTATGATTAACCGCCAACCACATTAAAAAGGATATAAATTGAAACCCTTCGATACACATCCGCTTGAAACTCATTGAAATCCTTTGATAGATCCAAATACGCGGAAGATAATTATTTTAGAAATGTTTCATAGACAACATGTTACATCATACTACATAATACATGTGTACTTGTATCACAATTTTTCCAAATTCTTTTGCGCATATCTGAATGCATTGAATTCCCAACATGATATATTTATAAAGATAAATTATGTGCTTTTCATTCCTTTTCGTGACATGATCACTTCCTTTGCTTTAAATAATACATTTTATGTACAAGTAGTAAGCATAAGTGTTCAAACTGGATTTCTCTTCTCAATTTCCCTGCTCCACCAAACCCTTTTCTTCATGCTGTCAGTGTCAATATTTTTTTCTCATCCATTTTAACGTAGTATCATTATTTATACATTACTTGTACTGTATGTCTTTACCAAGCTTTTCTCTTACCGGTACTGATATTTGAAATTGAATTGAGATCTAATGATCATCTGATCATGCACTATTGCCGTGCTATGACAGAACATTACCTTCGTCGTTATCATCATCATCATCTTCAAGACTTTGTATTATCTTATTTGTATGTATGCTGCAGTTTTTATTTTGGTTCATAAGCTTGGTGTAGTCAGTGTCATCATTGTCTTTTTCTTTTGTAAATAAATTTGAATATACATGTACAAATAAAATTATCAATGTACAAGTAAGTGTTTATTTTCATTCTTCTTTATTTGCTTGCATGTATAAGTAAATTCAAAGAGAAAAAAATGTCTGCCTGTTTCTGTAGAATTGGTGCTTATCCCCAGTTTCTTTGTGCGAAACGGAATGTGAGTGATCAATGAACACCCCCTGGAGAAGACTCCAATTTTTCACAGGTTTTACTTTCCCAGCAGTATTGGTGTTGGTACCCACTTGGCACCTGGGTAAGGTGAGGAAATAAAGTGCCTTTCATGAGGACCCTACACAAAATGTTGGTCAGCAGGATTCGAACCCACAACTGTTCTGATCATGAGTCCTCTTTACCCACCCAGCCATGGTGCCCCGCTATTTGCTTCTTGTTAGTGTGATATGCTAAAATCATTAACATCATGTAATGACTTTTAACATCTTCATTAGCATTTTTTCAAAATGAATGATACATGAATAATAAATATTGCATTTATAATTAATCTAGCTGAGTCCCTGGCTGTGCTCGGGTTGTAATAAAAGCTTTATGATAATGATGGTATCAGTATCAGTCGATTTAACAGTCTGTGATGGAAGCTTCTCCTAAGTGGGTATATTGGCTGGAAATGGCTGCCTCCAAGAGGTTGATTTTGAAGAAGAAAGTTAATTTCCATCGATTCATTTTTATTTTTCAAAAACCACTATCCCATAGTGACACCGGTAGATTGAATAGTCTGTGATGGAAGCTACTAGTACTAATTGAGTATATTGGTGGAAATGGCTACCCCCAGAAGGATGAGGAACAAGGAAATTAATTTATCGTTGACTCTAGATTAATAGATCTACATGTATATTGATCCCATCCATTCAAAAATGTCAAAATGCCACTGACCAATAAAAGTGAAAAGTCGATTGAATGGTATGCGGTTTAAGCCATATTAAGTCAAAGTTGGTATATTGGATGGAAATTGTTGCCTCCAAAATAATAATAAAAAAGGACTTTAATAGCCTATCTATACTGTTGAGTCAAGATTAGTATGATTTCCATCGATAACAAAACGTATGCTATTGTCCAAAAATAACATCAGATACAAAATAAATGGAGAGAACAATTTTAGATAAAACTACAATAACTCCCTAGGCCTATTTCTTCTTTCTCATCCCTTAGGACTTGGGCCTAAGATGTTACAACGACGTAGTCTTGGAGTAAAATATTATTCCTCCAAGGTTGTGGTGACGTTTATTTAACGTCTAGAAATAATCCAGGAAGGGAGACCGGAGCACCGACATTCTATTTGAGTCGGAATTTTGTTTTCTTCCGGTTCATACATTCGTCAAAACAACGATCTAGATTCTAGCAAGAATCCTAGACAAAATTTGCATTCTGATAAAATATTAAATACTGGAACATACGTGTTCCCCAAATCTGACAAGGTACCCATAGAAGGGAGTTCATCCTGCTAGATCTAATCTTGATTCTAGTCTATCTAGAATCTAAGATCTTAATAACTTTCAAGTTGTATCCTCCTACTCCTACTCCTACACTTTCAGTCTAAAGTAAGTCTGATCAAGATCTTATGAATGATCTAAAACTAAATCTAGATCTTATCTAGATCTAGATCTAGATCTAGGTCTAGATATCTAGATCTAGAATCTAGATTCTAGATCTAGATTCTACTCCTAATTCTAATAAACTAGAGTCTATATCTAGATCTAATCAATCTAGATTCTAGATCTAGACTAGAATCTACTTGACTACTCCCTGTTCTTACTGTCTGTCCACTGTCACTGTCTCTGTCACCTGTGACTGGACCGTCTGTGACGAGGAGTTGAGAAGTAAGAATTTAAGAAACAACGCAGTTAGGTCTAAGTACTGACTGCCCTGTGGGCCACTCCGGACTGTGCGTCACCCCTGCCTTGCCAATTTTACCATGGCCATGGCATGGTGTCAATGTCATCGTCATTTTGATCGCATATGGCCTGCCTATTACTTTTACTATTAGGGGAGTGTCTATATTCGCCCGGCAGCTGGGTACCCAAAATAGCATGAGATTATTCGTCCGGCAGTCGAATACACAAATAGCATGAGACTATTCGCCTAAACGCCCCGGCAGCCGGGTACCTGAATGAGCAGCCCCGGCTGCCGGACGAATAGTCTCGGCCGCCTATTAGGTCTAGTCTAGATCTAGTAGTAGATCTAGATCTAGTAACCTTTGTCTTTGTTGAGATTATTTGAACTTGAAGGAAGTGTCAATGCGCGCAGAGTTAGAGTTAGGAAATTGTGCAATTCTTCATCATTGGAGATTTTATAATTTAATTTCCTTAGTTGAGTGAGTGACCTAATTCTACTAAAGACACAAGTACACATCGTACTGTTGTAGGCTAGTGGTTTTGTCTCAAGTGGGGAATATTAGAAATGATAGATAGTTGGTACTATGAGGGGCAACCACTCGACCACAGTGCCATGGTATTTATATCTAGATTATTTATCACAGAAAATGTAATTTTTCATTGTTTTTTTACATTTTCTGAAAATTAAATGCTCATCTTCTTTTTGTTCTTTTTATTTCCAGGAAGCATTGCATAACAAGTAACCACCATGTCGTTTCAAATAAGTGCGCCGCCGTCTTCGGTGGCGAGGAGATTGCAGAAGGAAAGGCTGGAAGAGGGAGGGGCTGGAGAGGAGCCTAAGAAACAGTCGAGGGAAGAATGGAAGAAAGAAAAGGAGTTGGAGGAGATGCGAAAGGCTGGAACAGCGCCTGCTATGAAGGACGAGGAGGGAAAGTAAGTTCCCATGAATTTATTTTGGCTTCTTTTGAATTGTATAATTTCAAGAACTGTAGCATTGATCTATTTTATGATGAATGAATTTTGAATCAATCTTGCTGGATAAATGAAATGAGTTGTTACACTAAAATTTTACACTATTCCACACTTCACCCAGGTGCCAAGTGGGTATCAGCACCAATAGGCTAAAGCCTGCAAGAAACTGGCATCTTTTCCAGTGGATGTTCATTGATCACTCGTTCCGCTTTAATGCCATTGCAACTGGGGATAAGCACCAGCTCTATGGGCCTCATGGCCTTGAAGAACTTATTTTTATTATAGGGTTCATTTGTTTGTTTTTCATCTCTAGTCAACTCCCCTTTGTAATAAAGGATTGATGTACCGAGAAGGAGGGGCTCAAATTTTAATAATAATAATGATAAATCATTTATATAGCGCACTAAGTCCACATTACTTTATGTTAATTATGCATGTGTTACATTTCTTTCCCAGGGACATCAACCCCCATATCCCCCAGTATATCATGCAAGCACCGTGGTATTTTGGATCAGACACGGCTACGTTGAAACATCAGAGGCAGCAAGAGGAGAAGATGAAAGCACAAGCTCCCCTCACTGTCCAGTATAAGAAAGGCATCAAAGAAGTAAGGATGATGAGTATAGGTGTTTCTACTTGTCAATGCAAACAGAAATACAGTGGTCTTTGGTTAAAAGGCTGATCCGCCTTAGAGTCCGCTTTTTCTGTGAAACAGAATGTTTTCTCATTCTTTACCAGGCCGCCCCTAATGTATCAGTCCGTTTAAGAGGCCGATATTTTTGTGGAAATTCCAAACGTGGAACGAAATAATTTGTTTAAATTTTATCAATGAGAAGAAAAAAATATATCGAAAGGAGAAAGTAGTTCTTTCCTATTGTTGCTTAAAGTATTTTTGTTAATGTAACTGTCTGCATATTGTACATTTGCTTTTTTAAAAATAACAAAGGGCGAACATTGTAACTTTGTCTGTGATGATGTTTTGTTTTTTTGGTTTTCCATTCATCATGACATGTTGTTACTCTCAATGAGATACTAAAGTTGTAGTATTTTATCTTATCTTATAATCGTCACTCTTGATTGAAACGTTATTCTTCCACGCTCACAGGGACCCATCGCCGTCAAGTTCAGGAAGGGTGCGTGCCAGAATTGTGGAGCCATGACCCACAAGAAGAAAGACTGCCTGGAGGTAAAGATAAAGAGTGCATATATATAGCGCTTTACCCGGAGATAGACTCAGGCTCAAAGATAAAGAGTGCATTTATATAGCGCTTTACCCAGAGATAAACTCAGACTCAAAACGCTTTACAAGGTATAGGTGGCAACATTCAAATCTTTTCCGTTTGAATTTGAAATTCATTATCAATTTAAGAAGCACCGAAATAAAGGAGAATTTTTTATTTAGTTTTAAACAGTCAAACACGATTTTTCCAATTATTTGCGGGGACATAGAAACAAAATGAAATAGCCAGTGATTTTGGATTATCCCTAGAATAACCATTCTTATATTTTTACAGTTTATAAATCTCTCTCTCTCTCTCTCTCTCACTCTCTCTCTCTCTCTCTTTCTCTCTCTCTCTCTCTCACTCTCTCTGTCTCTCTCTCTCTCTCTCTCTCTCTCTCTCTCTCTCTATCTCTCTCTCTCTCTCTC
>JAUEKV010224148.1:0-11123 GCA_031833985.1 Ancula gibbosa
TATACATCATGGATATTGGCGCTATATAAATGAATTATTATTATTATTATTATTATTATTATTATTATTATTATTATAATCTTGAAGGGCTACGTGGATCGGCACGGCGATCAAACGGGATGACACGTCAAGCTCTGTCTAGGCCTAGCCTAGTGCTAACGCTGAGTGTGTGTGTACAATGTAGTGTGTAATATTAGTATCAGTTGGCCTAGGCTAGTAGGCTACAAACAGTTAGAAGTAGAAGTACTTTTATCTAGTATGCACTGGACTGGGAAGAAGCTTGGATATATGTATGTGCGTGCGATGATCGCGGAGCTGAAGACGGCGTTGATATTACATGTATAAATAAACATCTGGAAACGCATCTATTTATTACATATTATCTCATTGATAATATGCTCACTTGTGTAATATTAAGTTATAGTGATATGTGTTGTCAGTCTTAGCTTTCCTTACTATCATTATACAGCACAACTTTGAAATTTGAATTTGTATGTTTGCTTCTTAATAAAGTTTGTGTGTAGTCTCCAATATGTGATTGGAGTATTACTCAATTTGATTGTAAAGCACTGAATATTAATATTCTGACAATTTCCAGTTCTGCGTCCTACCAGGTGCAAGAACCCGTTTTACACCTGAGTGGGTTGAAGACAATGTGTAACAAGCCCTTCCCAGAGACTCAAAGCCAAACAACGGCGGTAAGGATTCGAACTGTCACGTGACCAAACGAAGATAAAGGTCAGTCTCATCAGTGACTCAAACTGGCTTCGGCACCACTTTCGGAAACGTAATGAAATAAACCAAACATGAGAAATGTTAATGTTTATGAAGTCTTCATAGATTTTATTTCCACAACATTTAAACATATATATATATATATATATATAATAATATATTTGTCTTGGACTCGAATATGATATACGACATCAACGTGTAACCATTGTGCATAATGTACAACGTACATGTACATCAAAATGCGAACATTTGTCATTACATGACAATGTGAATTGTACATGGAATGTGGACATAAAGAAATTAGCTGTGATTTTATAGAGGCATTAAGTCTCGGCTATGCGAACATTTGTCATTACATGACAATGTGAATTGTACATGGAATGTTGACTTAAGAAATCGGCTGTGATTTTATAGAGGCATTAAGTCTCGGCTATTATAGATGCGACTTTGAAAATATCTAATGATGACGGTAAATTCCACAACATTTAAACATAATAATATACACATGTATAATTTTCGTCTTGGGCTCGAATACGATATACGATATCAACTTGAGACCATTGAGCATAAATTAGGTACAGCTTACATCAATAATGTGATCATTGTGCATAAAGTACAACGTGCATCAACTTGAGATCATTGTGCATGTACACAGTACATCAAAATGCGAACATTTGTCATTACATGTGAACATTGTGCATGGAATGTGAACATAAAGAAATTGGCTGTGATTATATAGAGGCATCAAGTCGGGGCTATATTATAGATGCGACTTTGAAAATATCTAATGATGACGGTAAAATACGCAACATTTAAACTATATATATATTATGTCTTGGACTCGAATTCGATACACGATGTCAAATCAAGACCATTGTGGATAAATTATGGACGCGTACATCAATCATGTGATCATTTGTCATGACAAGTTAACATTGTGCATGGAATGTGAATATAAAGTCTTGGAAACAGAGACATGTCAAGGAAAGATTAGCACGTGGATCTACGCGTCTTGTCAACGGATAGGCCGAACATATTGCGCACCGTGCGTTTGAACTCAGAACTC
The DNA here is from genome assembly GCA_031833985.1 of Ancula gibbosa. Taxonomy (NCBI): domain Eukaryota; kingdom Metazoa; phylum Mollusca; class Gastropoda; order Nudibranchia; family Goniodorididae; genus Ancula; species Ancula gibbosa. The sequence goes on from JAUEKV010224148.1 coordinate 1,802, forward strand.
ATGAAGTAGAAAATGTATAAGTTGGCGGACAAGTTGACCAAGGTGAAGAATTCTGCAAAAGGCACCAGGAATGCAGACAGACCCTGTACCCAATATTTCAATGGGATCAAAAACAAGGTGTACACAAGCGTAGGAACGAGGTAGATGATGTAAAAGATGAAAACGACGACAAGCATCTTGGTGATTTTTCTGTCGCGTGTCGACATTTGCCCCGATTCGCCCTTCGTGTTTTTCGACCGCAGCTTGGATGAAACTTTCAGGTGCGTCACAATGACGACGGTGCAGACGCTCATGATGATGGCGGTGATGACGGGGTAAACACAGTTTAGGATAAGATAATAATTCATGACCCATTGTCCATAGTTCTTTTCGCCAAACGGAGTGAGATAAGCAGTATAAATCGTGGCCGTGTAGGTAGGTGATATAGGCAGAAGAACAGGCGCTATATAATGGCAAGCGAGATTAAAAGAGTAAGTAGCGAAAACGAACGCAGGAATGGCCAACGCCGTGGCTATCGCAGTCTTGCGTGTGAGCAGATGTTTGACTGTAAACGGCATGCTCACGCACAGACATCTTTCTATGGCAACGTACGCCGCCAGCATATTCGATGAATGGGCAGTAATTAGGACAATATTACCCAAGAAAAGGGGTGCTACCGTGTTATACCAAATAAGGAATGTGAAAGGAATATACTTGGCATAGATCATGTTGATCGTAGTCATTCGAGTAAACAACTTTGTCAAACATTGGAGGAAGTCCCAGCAAGCAATTGCGGTCAATGACACGTTGGTCGTCTCTTTGAAGCCCATCTTTGCGAAGACGATGATCGTGATGATATTGTTGACGATCCCGAGCAGGCATAGGGGGCCGTTGACTCCCAGAAGGAACGCGCCATGGTATTTCAATTGGAATTCCGTAGTGTACCAGTCTAGTGTTTTATCGTATTGCGATGCCAGCATGTTACCGAATGCCTCCATTGCATCCGAATGGTTGGCCATATCGTGAGTGTTGATGATGATGCTACTCGGCTTTGGGCCCTCCATCGTGACGTTCACACAAGTTCACACAGGTTCACTTAGGAAAAATGTCTCTTTTGTTTCACTTGCGACGCTCTGGGTGATTATACTGCCAGGGACACCAACGACCGTCGTATCTATATCTGTATCTGTACTTACAGAAAACGTAAGTGCCAGTTTAAAAGCACCCTAGAACGAATGACTGTTTAGTGTTTGTTTCCGGCAATTTCTCTCGTTCACAGTACTTGCACACATCTGAACTCACTAGCTTGAACGAAGGTTTCCCGAATGAAATACTTACACTTACACTAGATTCCCTCCTTTAAATGCCATAAAAAATCGCATGTTTCTCTGTCAGGTGGCATATTATTTAATTGAATAATCATTATCCACGTGGAGATTTGTTAATTGACGACAGGGGCGGGGCGTGGATTATTCTATGGCCCCGGGTACGCAAGACTCTATCAATATTTGTTTGTGTTTTAATAAACTTGTTTTACGTAGAATGTGATTATTTAATAGTTAGACAAATACTGGAAGAACCGAGATCAATTGTACATCTCCCGCGATCCCATCACAGCCGGACACCGAAGAGACATCTCGGAAGAGGAAGAAGGATAATGGTGTTAGAGGCTGATTAAGAGCCTATTACCATATAAGATTTTTGTGAACATTTGTGAACATTTATTAGATTTAGAACGAAGAAATTATGTTTACTGCAAACGAATGCGGCTTTTTAGGTATTTAAAATCAGACCGAGCCAGGTGTGTCGTCATTAAACACCCCCCTTTTGTCCTGAAATGGTATCGCCCAGCCAACCACACCTCACTTACGTCATTCAAGCGTCAAACCGTGGCATTCACGAAGCGAGTAGACTAGGCTAGGCTTGACGACCTATAGTTATCTAAATCCAGGCTTTTGATTGGTCACATTTTAATAAGCTCACTTTTGGTTTTTGCTTACCTCACTGTATACGGGACAGAGGAATACAAAAAAAAAATAAAATATGACGCAGTAACAATATTATGTATTTATCATTTGTTTCTTTAATTTTAGAACAACGACGAAACAAGTTTACAGAAATTCAGGCGCAATCAATTATCATATACACGAGTCGTGAAACCGAATCCTAGACCCGCGAAACTGCATCTGCGGGTCGTGAAACCGGTCCACGAGTCATGAAGCCGGATCTTAGTCGAGGAATTGGTAATCGCAATGGAGTGTCGACACATTTACGGACTTGATATAAGTGCTGGAAGAGTTCTTTCGCACTCATCTTCCCAGTCGGGGACTTCTCCGATAGTGTCGTCCAGATATTGTGTCAGAGGCTCAAAGTAGCGCAATAATGAACCCAAGTCCAGTTCTCTACTTCCGGTAACTGTCTCGAGGACTTCCGGCCAAGGCTTAGAGGATCCCAGTGCAAGCATATCACTGAAAAGGGACAAAATAAAATGTTGTGTCTGGATTAAATTAGGCTTGGAGGATACATGTCACTGAAAAGGGGGAAATGAAATGTTGTGTCTGGATTAAATTAGGCTTGGAGGATACATGTCACTGAAAAGGGGGAAATGAAATGTTGTGACAGGATTAGAAGTAGTTTGATTTGTGGCACCTCGCTCGAGTAGCTAAGCGGCCTGGGAGGTACCGGGTTCGAATCTTTTGATTATTACTGCTGTCAATCTGTCTGCAAAGTCAATACATCGATTACAAGTCGCGCAAAACAACGCTGCTAGACTTGTCACAAGGACGCGGAAGCATGTCAGCATTTCACCAATTTTAAAATCTCTTCACTGGCTTCCCGTCAAACGAAGAATAAAATTTAAAATGGCATGTACGGTGTACAAGTGTCACAGGCTCCCATTTATTTAAAGTCACTGGTTTCCACTACGATTCCATCCAGAAATTTGCGTTCATAATGTGCAGTAAAACTCGAAACACCGTCACAAAAACAACATTTTTCAAATGTGGCCCCGAAGATATGGAATTCTCTATTGGAACTTTAGGAAATTATAAATTGTTGCTGTGTACTATTTAGTACTGTGTGTAAAGCGCTACTGAGCCCCCCCCCCCCCACCCCCCCTCCCGGGTGGATAGATTCAGCGCTATATAAATCGATTTTTATTTATTATCATTTACTATTATAATAATTGTAATACGTGACCCTCTCTCTGGGGTTTTCCAAGGTATTGTGATTTCTTCTCTTGATTCTGGCTTTAACTGGCAGCCGATCAGTATAATAATAATAATAATAATAATAATAATAATAATAATATTTATTTATAAGGCGCATTTTCTCGTAGAGCTCACGCTGGTCTTATGTACATACCCAAACTTCCGCCCAGCCTCCTTGCTGTTGTAGAAGTCACATTTGTGCAGGGGACCCACGTGATCGGAGGCGTTGCAGAGGGCCTCGTAGATCTGGAACCGAACCACAATGCTGACAAAGTATCTGCGGCGCAAGATGGGTAGATGTATGGAGTAACAAATACATGAAGGAAGGAATAACAAATATATATTAACTAGCTGAGCGCCCGGCTTTGCTCGAGTTATGTAAGCGTAGGAATCATGTAGAAATGATATATATCTAGAATCTAGAGTAGAAGTATTTCCACGGGGTCCTGATCTCATCATATCATCGATTCAGATCATCTTCATCGCATTTCATTATACATGTATTAATCTAGAATCTCTAGAATAGTTGTAATAGTAGTAGTAGTAGTAGTAGTAATAGCACTAGTAGTAGTAGTAGTAGAGTATTAATACTAGTAGTAGTAGTAGTAGTAATACTAGTAGTAGTAGTAGTCGTAGTAGTAGTAGTAGTAGTAGTAATAGTAGTAGTAGTAGTAGTCGTAGTAGTAGTAGTAGTAGTAGAAATACTAGTGGTAGAAGTAGTAGTAGTATTAGAAGTAGTATTAATAGTAGAAGTAGTAGTAGTAGTAGTAGAAGTAGTAATAGTAGTAGTAGTAGTATTAGAAGTAGTAGTAATAGTAGAAGTAGTAGTAGTAGTATTAATACTAGTAGTAGTAGTAGTAGTAATAGTAGTAGTAGTAGTTGTAGTAGTAGTTGTAGTAGTTGTAGTAGTAGTATTATCAATACCAGTAGTAGTAGTAGTTGTTGTTGTAGTAGTAGTAGTATTGATAATAGTAGTAGTAGAAGTAGTAGTAGTAGTAGGGCCTCGTAGATCTGGAACCGAACCACAATGCTGACAAAGTATCTGCGGCGCAAGATGGGTAGATGCATGGAGTAACAAATACATGAAGGAAGGAATAACAAATATATATTAACTAGCTGAGCGCCCGGCTTTGCTCGAGTTATGTAAGCGTAGGAATCATGTAGAAATGATATATATCTAGAATCTAGAGTAGAAGTATTTCCACGGGGTCCTGATCTCATCATATCATCGTAGAAGTAGTAGTAGTAGTAGTAGTAGTAGTAGTAGTATTAGTAGTAGTAGTTGTAGTTGTAGTAGTAGTAGTTGTAGTAGTAGTAGTAGTATTAGTAGTAGTAGTAGAAGAAGTAGTAGTATTAATACTACTAGTTGTAGTAGTAGTAGTACTAGTAGTAGTAGTAGTAGTTGTAGTAGTAGTAGTAGTAGTATTAATAATAGTAGTAGTAGTAGTACTAGTAGTAGTAGTTGTTGTTGTTGTAGTAGTAGTAGTAGTATTAATAATAGTAGTAGTAGAAGTAGTAGTAGTAGTATTAATACTACTACTACTACTAGTAGTAGTACTAGTAGTAGTAGTAGTAGTATTAATACTACTAGTAATAGTAGTAGTAGTAGTACTAGTAGTAGTAGTAGTTGTTGTTGTAGTAGTAGTAGTATTAATAATAGTAGTAGTAGAAGTAGTAGTAGTAATATTAATACTAGTAGTAGTAGTAGTAGTACTAGTAGTAGTAGTAGTAGTTGTAGTAGTAGTAGTAGTACTACTAGTAGTAGTAGTAGTACTAGTAGTAGTGGTAGTAGTAGTAGTAGTAGTGGTAGTAGTAGTAGTAGTAGTAGTAGTAGTCGTAACCAACTGGATGAGAGGTGAGTTGGTAGCCATTCGGTCCCTGTATGCCGGGTCAAAGTCCTCCTCAGTTCTCTCCATTGGAGGAATCACGCCCTCGTATTTGCACCTGAAACATGTTTGAACGAAGGGGATGACCTTTTGTGACCTTAAGAAACAAACGGGTGAACATGAGTGTGCACTAATCAAAGATATATTATTTATCATTAATCCTGATTAATGTAGAAATAGCCTTGAAATTAATCTGCATCTGTATGATTACGTCGACAAATCCCTAATGTAAGGGTATCACGTCAACTTGAAGTCTGACTCTGTAGCGCTGTTCTAAATGCGTCGACATAGGGCGCATTTACGATGTCAGGGCTCAACGTATTCCATTCTGGAATTGTCCTTGTAAATCTATTGCTACAGGAAATAAGCATGAATTATCATCGGTGGGAACTAGAGCGTAGAGGGGTCAATCGTCTGCTAAATAACGAAATTACTACGGTCTATCACTGGATCCTATAATTCTTTAGGAAATGAAATATTCTATGAAGGGCTTAGAGCAAGAAGTGCATGAGAGCCAATTTGCAGTTTTGAGAAAATTGGGTTAAAAGATTTCAAAATGAGTGGTAGAGCCAAGGAAAAGCAGGCTAGAGGTACCAGAATGGAAGACGTTGAGCCCTGACATCCTAAACCCACCCAATGTCGCCGCATTTAGAAAAGCGCTACAGGAGGGTCAGACTTCAAGTTGACGTGATACCCTTACGTTAGGGATTTGTCGACATAATCATACAGATACAGATACAGATACAGATTTTGGGCACTTCTTTTTCGAACAATATTTACGATGTTTGGCATGTTCAACTAGGGGAAACAACCAATAACAATGGACTGGAAATCTCAATTTAGCCAAGCTGGCGGAAAGGCACTTCTTGCTCCAAGCCCTTCATATGCTTTGACACTCTATGATCTGTGAGTCCAAAATGAATTCAAATTCAGGCTTTATAGCCGCAAACTCGGGCATTTTGGCCACAAACTGGGGGATACCCCCTTAAAGAATCCGAGATATTAAAGCAGAGTAGGCCAAGCTTTCTCTCTCTCTCTCTGAGGTCCCAACAGTGTTTGACACTCTATTATTCATACCTGAGGTCCCACCAGTGTTTGACACTCTATGATTCATACCTGAGGTCCCAACAGTGTTTGACACTCTATGATTCATACCTGAGATCCCACCAGTGTTTGACACTCTATGATTCGTACCTGAGGTCCCACCAGTGTTTGACACTCTATGATTCGTACCTGAGGTCCCACCAGTGCTTGGTGTAGTTCTGGGCGGTGGAGACTCCACTGAAGACGTCCCACCGGAAGCGGTCCATGACGTAGACTCTCGGCAGATCGCCCACCACCCGGATAGCCATGGTCATCAGGAAGTTCAAGTCCGTTTCTGGCCGGTCAAACACAGGAATCAGATTGGAACAGAACCATAGTGTCAATATTGCACATCATTTGTTTGAAGGACAGATAGAATAAGAGATAAGATAAGATAAGATACAACGTTATTATCTCATTGAGAGAAATTACATATCATGGTACACATTCATTGCAATGGAATTGTATTATAATATAGTGTTATATTATGTATATATACACATAAATATGAAATTAATATAGAATAATTGAATTTACAAGCATAACAGTATAAAGTGAGAGAGAGAAAGAGAAGAGAGAGATAGAGATAGAGAGAAAGAGAGAGGGAGAATGATATAACATATAATAATAATAATAATAATAATAATAAGAAGAAGAACAAGAATGATGATAATATTAATATCATTATCGATGATATTATGATAAACAGAGGGGCATTCTTAGATATTTTATTCATAATATTAACAAAAGGGGACCCCCCTAAGACCCCCCGGCAGGTCATTCCAAAATAATATATACATAGAAATATAGAAATAAATATAATTATTATTGTGATTATCGTCATTACTACTAAAAGACAAAAATATGGTCTACAATATTAGTATTAGTCGATCTCACCTTCATCCTCCACAGCGTCTGCGTCCATCAGTCCGACGGCTTTCAGGTGTGTGGTCGACATCGCAGACAGCCCTATTACATCACCAACGGCTTCGTCGATTCCTGAAAAGAAAGAAAGAAGAAGAAATCTTTATTGTCCTCATAGGCACAAAAAGAAACGCGACCGAGAAGGAGAGGTGCTCCACAGTGCAAGATACAGGGAGACACAAGGAGCCAACAATGGCTAAAGATACAGAGACAGAACCAGAGACAGAACCATATACAGAACAAGAACCAGAGACAGAGACAGAGCCAGAACCAGAGCCAGAACCAGATACAGAACAAGAAACAGAGACAGAGAAAGAGCCAGAACCAGAGACAGAACCAGAGACAGAACCAGAGACAGAACCAGAGACAGAACAAGAACCAGAGACAGAGACAAATGACCAAGATCAGAAGGACGGTACCTCGGTTGGCGGGATGGCGACTGTAGGAGGGCTGTTGGGCGAACTGCATGAAGTACTGGATGTGGCCCATCTCGTGGTGGACGGTGGCCAAGTCCTCGTGGTTGACCTCTGTGCACATCTTTACCCTGCAACATCATCATCATCGTCATCATCGTCATGATAATCATCATTGTCATCATCCTCATCATCATCATTAGCAGCATCATCTTCATCATCATTAGCAGCATCATTATCGTCGTCATCATCAGCATCATCATCATCATCATCATCTTCATCATCATCATTAGCATCATCATCATCATCATCATTAGCAGCATCATCTTCATCATCATTAGCAGCATCATTATCGTCGTCATCATCATCATCATCATCATCTTCATCATCATCGTCGTCGTCATCATCTTCATCATCATCATCATCTTCATCATCATCATCATCATCATCATCTTCTTCATCATCATCGTAATCTTCAGCATCTTCATCATCATTAGCAGCATTATCATCATCATCATTAGCAGCATCATCTTCATCATCATCATCATCTTCATCATCATCATCATCTTCATCATCATCATCATCATCTTCTTCATCATCATCGTAATCTTCAGCATCTTCATCATCATTAGCAGCAGCATCATCGTCGTCATCATCTCTTCCTGAAATCTTGGCCGTCATCATCATAATCTTCATCATCATCATCATCATAATCCTCTTCATCATCATTAGCAGCATCATTATCGTCGTCATCATCTCTACCTGAAATCTTGGCCGTCGCCGAAATCCCACGCGTCAGCTCCGCAGTCAACCTTTCTCCCGTCAGTGGGTTTTTCAAACATGGATTTAGTCCAAAAGTCTTCAGTTGCATTCTTCAGGCCAAGAGAGGTGAAGAACTCGTCCGCCATTCTGAACATCCTTTGCACCGTGTAATTCTGACAAACAAACAAGCAAACAAACAGACAAACGGATTTAATTAAATTTGCACGACATACTATAAACAAACGAAGATGCAAGGCCTCGTAATGAAGGAACTATTAAACACACGAAGAGACAAGTAAAAAGAAGTAATTCCTTCAAGGTCATGAGGCCCATAGAGCTGATACTTATCCCCAGTTTCTATGACTTTAAGCGGAACGAGTGATCAATGAACACTCCCTGGAGAAGACGCCAGTTTCTCGCAGGTTTATTTCCCCAGCAGTGGTGGTTTACCGTGTACAGCGCTTTGAGACAGATTCTCGATGAAAAGCGCTATATAACTGCACTCTATATCTTTTTAAATTTTTAAAATCTTTATTCGTTTTACCTGTCTTTCCATCGCTGGGGTGATGTCCGCGGCGGGTTTGTCTGGGAACGGCAGCATCTCCGTCTTCAGGGTACCCGAGTTGGCGTCGTCAACGGTCTCTGTTGTGGGGAGGAAGAGGAGGAAGAGGGGGATGATAAGGCTGAGAAAGAAGGACGAGGAAGAGGAAAAGACGAAGTATTAGACAATAAATATTATTCATTTTTACCTCTCCAACTGAATTGGTGCGTGGATCCATTAAAAACAACTTTGTACAAAGCCAACGACTCGGATTTTGTAGTAGTAATATTATTCGATACTGATGCTAATACTATATAATATAATAATAATACTTACAATATTAATAATAATTATAATGATAATAATAATAATAATGATAATAATAATAATATTAATAATAATGATTTAAAAAAAAATATATTGATAATAATAATAATCATTTTCCTCCCCCTTCCCCATAAAAACAAAAATGATAAGGGCGTAGAAGGAAAAGGAGATAGAGTAGAGCAATAGAAATGCAACCCC
>JAUEKV010225259.1:0-11109 GCA_031833985.1 Ancula gibbosa
TAGTTTGAAAAATGTGCATTTTAAATGATGGGCTTAAACATCCAAATTTATTCTTTCCCGGGCATCGCCGGGTACTCGGCTAGTAACATATATAACGCACCATTTTATAAGGCTGAAATCCAAAATCCAATCATTCTCTTAACAGATACAATGCACCGTACAAGGCTGAAATCCAAAATACAATAATTCTCTTAACATATATAATGCACCATTTTATAAGGCTGAAATCCAAAATCCAATAATTAACCATTCTCTTAACAGATACAATGCACCGTACAAGGCTAAAATCCAAACTTGGGTCCACAACCTTAGCACCACTGCCGACATTTTGGAACAATGGGTTGTGGTCCAGAATTTATGGGTTTACCTGGAAGCTGTGTTTGTTGGTGGAGATATTGCCAAACAGCTGCCTCAGGTGAGATTTTACTGTTGTCATTGGGCAGAAAACCCTGTGGATCACTCTTTCTTGGGTAGTTGCAATGGACGGTGCAAAATAAAGTAGGGTGTAGAAAGCAAATTGTCAACTAGCTTTCCTTTAATAAACGATTGTTAATAACGAAATACAAAATTTATACAATGTCATTCTTTTCAAGAACTAAATTTTAAACATGAAAACATGGTTCTTTTATCCAATTTTTGTAAGGTTGTAAACTCAAAATGTTATTTTGAATTTATTTTAATAATCGACCACTATTGTTATATTGTCATCATCAACCACTTTTTAGACGTAGAAAGATCAAAATGCGTCTTATGTCGTCATCATCAGTCACATTTCATTTTTCAAACATCAAATATATAATATATAACACTATAATACAATTCCATTGCAATGAATGTGTACCATGACATGTAATTTCTCTCAATGGGATAACAAAGTTGTATCGTATCTTATCTTATCTTATCTTATCTTATCTTAAAATTGCTTGTTGCGTGGTCATGCTGATGGACAACATGTTTGAACACAGGAATCAAAACGCTTTGCCGCTATTGACAAGTCGTGGATCAAAGTAATGCAACGGGCCCATGAGAATGACAATGTCATAGTCTGTTGTGCTGGAGACGACACTATGAGTCAGATTCTACCACATTTGCTGGAACAACTGGAGTTGTGTCAAAAATCCCTCACCGGGTTGGTCAAGTCATTGTTGTGCCTTTAACTATTAATTTAAAATTTATATATTCATGTACTTTGAAGAAAGTGGCGCCGGTGGTGGTAATGGTTAGCGCTTTGGACTATGGATCGAAAGACACCGAGTTTGAGTCTGACTTCTACCACCCCGGTGTTATGCCCTTTGGAAAGGCATTTTACACTATACCACGCTTCACCCAGGTGCCAAGTGGCTACCCAGCACTGCTTGGGAAGTAAACCTGCGAGAAACTGGCGTCTTCTTAATGGGTTGTTCATGGATCACTCATTCCGCTTAGCGCTATAGAAACTGGGCATAAGCACCAGCTCAATGGGCCCCATGGCCTTACAGGAAAATTGCTTTGAAGAACATGGATAACTACTCTCAATAGAAAATTTGAAGAATCAGGTGTCTATGCTTTAGCATCTGCCTGATACAAATATACCCTAGTTTGCCTTTGTGTCAATTGTTACTAGGCTTAGCCTCCCTTTCCTCTGATACATGCAACTTTTGTCGAGTGAAAGAATAGAGTTAAAAAGTCAAACAAATTGCCAATATCATATTTTGTTATTGACAAATTAATGGGGAAATTATTATTGCTCATATTATATGCTCCCAGAGCCTCTGATTATCGTGGGATAAGCTGCACAAAACAAATGTTCAACATTATTATTATTATATGGGGCGTAAATCGATCAGATTTTGTCCGATTTCAGATCTTTTGCTCTTTAGTTATACAGTGTATTAACCCAATTATTATGTAAGGCTGCAATTAATATTATTTTCATCTATCATTAATGGTGACTATTGTAATTAGTGGTCGAGCATTGAGCAACGATCTCACCCAAGACTACCCAAGAAGAAAGCCTTGTTCTCACCCAACGTAAAGTTAGGACCTCTCTTGTCATGCAGACAGCCAGTAGAGAGTTTAATTTTACTGTGAAAAAAGTTCTGTCCAGATGTGGAATATAATTTCGAGACAAAGATTTAATTATATGAAAAAGAAAATTTAGCAAAAGGTCTCGATCTCACCCAACGTAAAATTATTAGGACCTCTCTTGAAAATTGTGCACTTTCGTATTGCATCACAGGTACCTTGAGAAAAAGAGACTTCTCTTCCCTCGGTTTTTCTTTGTATCGGATCCTGCTTTGCTGGAAATTCTTGGTCAGGCCAGTGACTGCCATACCATTCAGGTAAGAAGAAGCCTAATGTTTGCCTGTCTGTGTTAGTCATTCTCTTTGTGTATTTATCTATGCTAATCTGGTTGTTTATTCAATTCAATTTAATACAATTTCATTTCAGTATATGGCCATTGGCCCAGAATACAATTTAATAAACATTTTATACTTTTTAGTCTAGTTGTTTATCTATCTTTATGAAGGGGACAAAAGAGTCTGGCAGAGGGAATTAAATCTTAGAAATGCAGTTTATTATATAGACTTGAGACGTCGTTGATTGATTTTTGTCCTTTCAGGCTCATTTGCTGGGCATCTTCGACAACGTGATGAGAGTGGAGTTTCACGACAAGCAATACGATCTGATATTGGCCTGCTTGTCCAGGGAAAAGGAAAAGATTGAGGTGAACACACATTACCATTATAGCTGTTTTGTTTGAATGGTTTTATTGCTATTGGATCTAGGTTATGTCATGCATTTGTAAAAGTACACAATCCAGAAAAGGAAAAGATTGAGGTGAACACACATTTCCATTATAGCTGTTTTGTTTGAATGGTTTTATTGCTATTGGATCTTGGTTATGTCATGCATTTGTAAAAGTGCACAATCCAGGGTGTAATAGTTTCACATCTTTAGCCAGAACAGGTCATCCCCACCCATGATCTGAGGGTTGGTTTTTATTACACTTTCAGGTCAGCAAAAAAAATTGTTTATATATATTATGCAGTGAAACCTCCCAATAGCACCTCTCTGACTAGAGACCACCTCCCACTAAAGACCAATTTTTCTGTGACTGTTTACTATAGGCCTATATAAAACACCCCTGAATAAAGACCACTTGCCACTAAAGACCAATTTGCCTTTGCAAGATGGTTGGTCCTTATTCAGAGGTTCCGCTGTATAATGAATAGGGGCTTTCACCAGTCGGGGAACCTGCTGGCATATATAATCAGCATTATTGTATAGTATGTCTCTGTTTTAATGTTGATTCAATAGCTGGAGAAACCAGTCCGATGCGAAGGGAATGTAGAGCTGTGGCTATTTGCCTTGATGGAGGAGCAGCAGAGGTCCCTCCACGGCATCATTCGGGAGGCCTACCGGGGCATCACCGCACCAGAGTTTGAACTGTATCAGTTCCTTAACTCATATCCTGCACAGGTAGGTTTTGTTGGTTTTTTTGTAACAATTCACACTACACTTGCCTGTTTGCATGGTGGTTTCGTTCCTTCATAATACTTTTATAAACTCATTTTGGATTGTAAGGCCTTAAAAAGTTTGAACTCTATCAGTTCCTTTACTCCTATCCTACGCTGATATGTTTATTTTCTTTTTGTGACAATACACACTGTACTTGCCTGTTTCATGGTGGTTACCATTCCTTCAAAGTATTTTTAAACTCATTTTGGATTTTAAGGCCTTAAAAAGTCCTGTTTTTATTTTAAAAGAGGTTAAAAGTAAATTAAAAGGTGCTTGAATCCCATATTCTTACAAGTCTAGTTGTATTCTTTGTTGTCTTTAAGATCAATACATGCAGTTGGTAAATATTAGTAGTCGATAAATTTTATCGTCAATGTCACTATTTCCAGGTGGTCTTTAATTAGATTAACTTATTTCTTGATCATAATATTAGATCTAGTATCTAGTTCATCTTGATTTAAGTGTTCTAGTCATTATTATATATTAAATTTGTCTGACAAAGGATTTAATTCCAAAATATTATTTGTTGTGTGTCTGTTAAAGTCCTTTTAGTTGAGAGCTAAATTTTAAATTGTTTGATTCCATATTTCCAGGTGGGGCTTCTTGGCATCCAGTTCCTTTGGACCAAATTGTCGGAAGAGGCTCTCAAGGCAGCGCGCCTCGACAAAAAGTTCATGGTCAACACCAACAACTACTTCCTGGTTCTGCTCAACAGGCTCATCTCAAAAACCACTGAGGAACTGACGAGCATGGAGAGAATCAAATATGAAACTTTGATCACCATTCACGTTCACCAGAGAGACATCTTTGATGATTTGGTAACGTTACTTAATGCTTAATTTATTCTTTGTATTAAAGACCTTATCACCATTCATGTTCACCAGAGAAACATCTTTGATGATTTGGTAACGTTTTTTAATGGTTAATTTATTCTTTGTATTTAAGACCTTATCCAATGAAAGCCACAGTTTGGCGAATTCCACCGATTTGTCATTCAATTGATAATTTTATTGAATCTGCCATGCAATTGGCAACCTACGGGCGAATGGGTCTTACATATATATATCCTCTCATTTATTAAAGATTTATCATATTTGGCAATTTCGTAATGGAAACTTCCATGCCCTTCAATTTTTTCCCCATGCAACGAACGGGTAATTTTGCTTTATATTTTTATTGACCCTATTCTTTTCACTTAAACTATTCTCAAAGGAACGGGTAATTATGCTTGTTTATTTATATTGCCTCTATTCTTTTATTCTTTTCACTTAAACTACTAGACTCGAAGGAGCGTCCTGTCCGTGACCAGCTTTGACTGGCTGAAGCAAGCCAGATTCTACTTCAACGAAGAGACGGACCTTGCGATCGTGTGCATCACTGATGTCACCTTTATATACCAGAACGAGTATTTGGGCTGCACAGACCGACTCGTCATCACCCCTCTGACTGACAGGTACAAGTGTAACAAAATGCCCTCTTGGAAACATTATTATTCCCTTGGCGTTATAATGAAGTAAATTAACACAGCCCCTTGCTTCTCAGTAAAAGATAAAAGATCCGTGCTATATCATGTTCTTTCTCAAGCCTCTTTTAGACCTAAAATAAATGTAATCTTATCTCTTTAAAAAAAACAAATAAAAGATAATATTCTGAAAAGTATGATGACAGAAGTTGTCTCGATAATCAAATTTATAAAGAGAGTTCAAATGACCAGAATACTTGAATTCTGTAGGTTTAAAAAAAAATCTATAATTTTTGTGTAATCGTTACTATTATATTTTGCATGTGACCCTTTGATTAGTGTACTGAAGAAATTGCATTTCATTGTAATTGTGGTTGTTGTTGTTCCAGATGCTACATCACCCTCTCCCAAGCCCTGTGGATGTCCATGGGCGGAGCGCCAGCGGGTCCTGCCGGGACTGGCAAAACCGAGACAACCAAGGACATGGGTCGTTGTCTCGGAAAATATGTCGTGGTCTTCAACTGCTCTGACCAGATGGACTTCAGAGGTCTAGGGCGTATTTATAAAGGTATTAGAATTACATCGGATTCCTTTTGAGTCTATAGGAGTTGTTACTGTTTTATTTTAAATCTTTTTCACATTGATGAGCCTATTACGATTGGACAGACATAATGATGTCTATTGGGGTGCTTCTATTGGGAAGCTATTGGAAATTTGGTTCTATTGGGAATTTGAGGTGTGCATTCCCTTTGATTTGAACGAAAAAAGAAAAGAAATTTGGTTTAGCATTATTAATCCATTAAAGTTTAGAGAATTTGCTGCAGGCATTTGTGTCAGAAGGAAAATCTTTTGGGAAATTAAAAATAGTGTAATTTCTGTAAGCATTCACCATGTGTGTTGCCTTGAAGTAATAATACATTTTATAATAAACATATTATAGGACGCTTTTTCTCTTTTACTAAAGGCTCCAAGCGCCATAGATTGATAAAATTGCTACTTATTTATCCTCTTGGTGCTTTGGCAGCACACAAGGCCGACACAATGGATTTCCATTGGTCACGATCAGGTGCCATCTTTGTCTCCCGCCTCCACGTCCATCCATGGGCCTTCATCTCCTTCTCCGGGCTCCTTCTCCAGGCCTCCAATTCCAATGGACATCCTCTCCTCCTTGTTCTCTGAGGAGTCCTTCTGAGGGCTGGCCACTCATTAGCAAAGGTTAATTTCGATTACACCGTGATATTATTATTATTGTTAAACACAGTTTGGATAGATAATTTAAACCTTCTATATCTTTTACAATCATCTTTCCAGGCCTCGCCCAATCTGGTTCCTGGGGATGTTTTGATGAATTCAACAGAATCGAATTGCCCGTCCTTTCAGTGGCAGCACAGCAGATTTATATCGTCCTCACTTCTAAGAAAGATAAGAAGAAAGAATTTATATTCACAGACGGAGACCATGTCAGCTTAAACCCAGAATTTGGTATTTTCCTCACAATGGTAAGCTGGGTTTTTATCGTCTTTGTTGGTGTTTCTTACATCCAGACTTTGATTGGATCCCAACAAACGTCATTGCATGCACTGTAGATGGATTTTATAATGTTTCTAGTGGGATTATTAATTTTGAGAAGTTTTGAGAGGAAAAGAGAAAGGATTTTGTCCATACAATGTATTTGCATATTACTGTGACCATGTGGATGCTGCTTGCAGATTTTTAGTGTATTTATAAACAATACATGTATGAGAAAAGGTTTACAAGTGAAAATGAATGTAACATTCTTTTTACTTTAATTTTTCTCCTTGACAGTAGAGCCTCAAACGGTTCATGAAATGGATCAACATTCTCAAATCATTATATGGCAAAACCTAGTCCAACCCTCATCTATTCATGACCTTTGAAGGTTACCTGTGAAGCTTTATATTTCGCTCTTCTGATGCCCAGAATCCTGGTTACGCCGGAAGGCAGGAACTACCTGAAAACCTGAAGATTCAATTCCGAACAGTTTCCATGATGGTACCCGACCGTCAGGTAATTAGCCAGTGTGGTTGCTTTTTTATTTCAATTTTCCTTTTATCTGTTGCGTAAATGCTTATATTCTATTAATCATAACACTTTAAAAAATATAAATTCTTAAATGAGTTGATTACAAATATTGAATACTTCATCCCGCCAACCAGATTATTATGTTGCGTAAATGTTTATATTCTATTAATCATAGCACTATAAAAAATATAAATTCTAAAATGAGTTGATTACACATATTGAATGCTTCATCTCGCCTACCAGATTATTATGCGAGTCAAGTTGGCCTCTTGTGGCTTCATCGAAAACATAATTTTGGCCCAGAAGTTTTACACTCTCTACAAACTTTGTGAAGAGCAGCTCTCAAAGCAGGTAATGTAACACTGACGTTAAAGATTATTATTGTGAGAGTCTCGTTGGATTCTGGTTGTTTTTTCCAAAGATGATGAAAATTCATAAACCTATTCTAACCTGAATGAGTTGATATAAGAATTGTGGGGGCTATATAGTTACTCCTTAAAAAAATAAACATCAACAGTCTTTGTGGCACATCGTACTAGGTTTGGAAAACAAAAAACTATAAAATTATTAAAATACATAACCAGAATACAGAAACGGAGCCTCTATCTTTCTACCTGTTGTCCTTCAGGGAGATAAAAGACAACATTCTATCTTGAATGGAAATAGATTAACCAGCAATTTGTATATGGGTCTGGATTCATATAAAAGTTACTTTTATGAAACAGGCTGCTAAAGATAATACAATTCAGGTGATTTATTGACTTTTAAAGGCAAAAAAGATTCTCTGTACTTATTTTCTTATAAATCTCCTTTCCATTTTTGTTTACTATTTTATTAATGTAAATTTTAATGATCCAATAATCCAATTTTCAATGTTTTTGATGAACAACTGACTTAATATGTTTGAGAAGGTGACACATATTTGCCTCGTTTTGATG
Organism: Ancula gibbosa; assembly: GCA_031833985.1. Classification (NCBI taxonomy): domain Eukaryota; kingdom Metazoa; phylum Mollusca; class Gastropoda; order Nudibranchia; family Goniodorididae; genus Ancula; species Ancula gibbosa. Next base: position 7,945 of record JAUEKV010225259.1, read on the forward strand.
ATAAGAAACTGTACATAGTATAGTTAGATTTGTTATACATATTTTTTTTGATATCAGAAGTTAGAAAGATTTAAGTCTCAGTTTTTTCAAAATCAAGCGCTGGGCTTTATTCTCAAATTAACTAACTAATTCAAAATCAAGCTTCATTATGAATTTGACCTAATTTGTTATTGTGTCTATTTTTAAAGGTCCATTATGATTTCGGTTTGAGAAATATCCTGTCCGTGCTCCGAACCCTCGGATCAGAGAAACGGTCACGGCCTGAAGACACAGAAAACACCATTGTGATGCGAGTGTTGAGAGACATGAATCTCTCTAAATTGGTGAGTTCTTACAACTATTTGGCTATTTACAAAGACCTGGAGAAAGGAACTGTGGATAGAATACATACTGATGTGAATTTTCTTATTTTCTTTCGCCTTTCCAACAAATGCTGCTGTCCTTTATAATTCCCCTTCATGCTCATACAGCTTTTTTTGCAGTGATGGTTTTCCATATCATTTCTCCTTCCTTTTCTGTTCCTATAGGTGGCATTTATAAATAAATGAAAACATTTCTTTTCCACCTGCAGGTTGATGAGGATGAACCACTGTTCTTGAGTCTGATAGCAGATCTGTTCCCGGGCATCAGCTTAGACAGTGCTTCGTATGAAGATTTACAGCGTTGCATGGCAAGTAGAATTGAGGAGGCTGGCTTGATTAACTTCAGTGGATGGAATCTAAAAATTGTCCAAGTAAGTATAAATGAATGATTTAGAATTTGTTATTTCATAAAATAGAAGACTAATCTGCTGTACGACGACATATCGAATAATAATAATTGGGTTAGAATAACACATTTATAACCGTATCATTTAAAATATCCCATTTATCGACCTAAACAGGGTTTAAAACTGAAATTCGCATTCATGAATAAATCTTACAAGTTGGAGTGAGATATAAAAGGATACATACTTTCAAATATCACATTGCCTCTCTGTTTTCCTCTCCCATGTGAACGTGCAACGAAGAATGTTAAGAAAAATAGCTTCTTTATGTTTAATTTTGACATTCTACATACATTGTTTCACCCATTCCTTTACCACAGCTGTTTGAGTCACGTAATCATGACCCTGGGACCAAAATCACACTGCCCCTCTCTTTTCCCCTCCTGTGTTAACGGGCACCCAAGCATGTTAAGATAAAAAAAGATATAAAAAAAGAGTGCATTTATATAGCGCTTTTCCCCAACATAGACTCAGGCTCAAAGCGCTTTACACGGTAAATCTCCCCCAGCAGGCCTGACCATTCAAGTACCATCTCAACCCTGTAAGGAGCATACAGAGCATAATAATGTATGCTCTAACATACTGACAAGATCCTCCACTGCCTTCAATGCTGGGTACTCAATTACAGCTGAGTGGACTGGGGTGGCTGGGATATAAAGCTTCTACCTTTTCTCATTTTTACACTCTGCACCCATTCCTCTACCACAGCTGTTTGAGACGCAGAGGGTTCGTCATGGAATCATGACCCTGGGCCCTAGTGGCACCGGTAAAACATGCTGCATCCGAGTGCTGATGGCATCTCTGAAAGACCTGGGCAAGCCTCACAGGGAGATGCGCATGAACCCAAAAGCCATCACCGCACCACAGATGTTTGGGCGCCTGGACCCAGCCACCAATGACTGGACAGATGGCATTTTCTCCACTCTGTGGAGAAGGACGCTTAAAGTGAAGAAAGGTTTGGGCGAAAGATCTCATCCAGCCATCTAAATTTTAATTTTATCTTTAAATCAGCACTTAATTGGAAATTAAATATATTAGACCCAAAAGCTTAATAGAATTCCTCCAAAAAAATCTGTACAATGTATATTATCGTGTGTCTCTCTTTTCTTCTTTCTCTTTATGCCTCTATTTTGTATAATTAGGAGAATGACCTTCATAGCAACAGATGTGTGTGCGTACACTGTGCAGCACTTCATTTTAACAAAAAAATTAAAACATTCCATACTCTGCAGTACAAATAAACCAGAAATTATAAATACCATATTTCTATTAGCGGGCCTAGATTATCATGAATTAAATCATTAAAAAAATCGCGCATTTAATTTCACCTTAAAAGACAATGGAAATTAATTTGATTATATCGCTGTAAAGGCCGAAAAACATAGGCACATTTGTGTACATGCATGCTACACAGCTGGCCTCACATGAATGTATTATATTATAGGGCCTACATAATTTTCTCAATTTAGTAAGAAGCAAACAATTATAAATTTATTGAAATTAGCTATCAACATGAGGGAGGGACTAGATCTAAACATGGTTTATTTATTTCTCACTTAGAATGATATTTCATCACTAGAAATGTTACTGATTAAACAAAACAAATGATTTCAGGAGATTACGTCTGGCTGATTCTTGACGGACCAGTGGATGCTATTTGGATTGAAAATCTCAATTCTGTCCTTGACGACAATAAGACCTTGACCCTTGCCAATGGAGATCGTATCCCAATGGCCCCGACCTGCAAAATTCTTTTTGAGGTTCACAACATTGACAATGCCTCTCCAGCGACAGTGTCTCGTAATGGCATGATCTTCATGTCCTGCTCTGTCTTGCCATGGGATACCATATTGGAGGTGGGGATTTCCTCTATTTTTAAAAATCTTTTTAAATATTTCAATTTCAATATTTTTTATTTATCCCCGAGGGGCAATTATGAACAGCACAGTACATATGTATACAGTTATACAGTTTACAGATATGTCATCATAATTTATGGGGTAATATTTATCAATACATACTAGATCGACGCAAAAAAATAGAACTAAAGAAATAGATCCCAAAATATAATCAAATACAAATAATTTACATTTGTCAGTATCATTGTTCAAATATGAGTTTCTAAATGCCATGAAGAAATACTAGAAGTTGAATATAGCTGTACAGTGCACTAACAGGAATGCCCATAAATTCATAATGCCTTTTAAAGAAGTTCAATTTTAATATCCATATAATTTATAATATTATTCAAATGCAGTTTTTAAGCTTGTTATCCTGCCTTTGCAGTGCTTCAGTTAAAGTTTTAGGCTCAGAATCACTGCAACTACTACTACTACTAGTGTACAGCCATTCTCCATATCTATCCACTGGTTTTGTATCTCTTGTGCTTCTTCTCATTT
>JAUEKV010227478.1:0-11095 GCA_031833985.1 Ancula gibbosa
GACTGACCCATTGAACTGTTTGCTAATCGCTCTTCGGCCGCTTGACGATGCAGTTGCTTTCCCTGAGGAGGATAAGAAAGGATACAACTTTATTATCTCATGGATAGAAACTTCATGTCATGGTAAGATAAGATACAACTTTATTATCTCATTGATAGAAAATTCATGTCATGGTAACATAAGATACAACTTTATTATCTCATGGATAGAAAATTCATGTCATGGTAAGATAAGATAAGATAAGATACAACTTTATTATCTCATTGATAGAAACTTCAGGTCAAGGTACACAATCATTGCCATGGAAATGAATTAAAGTATCATAAATTCATTAATATGAAATAAATATAGGGTTATAAGAGAGGGCATTTTTTAAAAAAAGTCATTAAAATTAATAAGAGGTTAAAAGTAAGTAAGAAAGGCTACTAACTGTTCTAATTAAGTAGCAATCTACACAATGTGGTATAGATGCAATATACTAATATCTTTTTTCTTTTGTAACTTACAGCAAATATATGTACAAAGAAATGAAATTTGAAATATGGATTGCATCTGTGAATCACGATGGTCATCATTCCACTACTGCCTAAGTCAATTATTTGAGGATTTGAGTTAGGGTGCTAGCCTTAATCACCACAACACACAGAACCTAGATGTATAGTTAACTCAATATGTATCTGCTAGTTCCAGAAGGCATATAGAGCTGGTCCTTATCCCAAGTTTCTGAGGCATCATTAGTACAGTGGTCTCCGGCTAAGAGGCCGGTGTTGGGGTGACAAAAATATCTGCCTCTTAGCCAGACAGACTCTTAGACAGACTGAATTTTGCCTAAATATTTTAGGCCGAGGTTAAGTTTGCCATTTGGGTTTTTTTATGTTTGAGGTGGTAAATGGGAATGGTGGGTAGGGGTTGAGAAAGGAGAGAGGTCTTGGATAGCAATCGTGTTTTGAGAAGAAGAAAAAAGATATAAAAAATCTTGTCATGGATGACGCCGAAGTCACCGCCACATTTGAGTGCCGACGCCTGATTCACATAGTGAATTGATATCATTACAAATGAGGAAATTGATCAGTGTATAATACTTGTATGAAAGGAGAGCAGTATTGTATCTTACCATATTATACCATGCTGTAGCTATCAATCGTTCCTCCTGATCTCTCAAAGACTTGGTCTTGTCTTGATCTTTCTGTATACAGAAAACAAAAACGATCATTAATTAAAGAAAAAAAGAAGCATTGGCAAGGAATACAAAAGTCTGTAAAAGCAGATAAGACATTAATTTTGAGAGCCTAGCATATAGATAAATGATCTACACTATTATTGTTATTATTATTATTATCATTGTTATTATTATAATTATATTATTATCATTATAATAATAATAATTATTAAACCCATTGAGAAATTTACACAACTGTAAAAAAAACTTCAAAATAAGGAGCAACATTTTATTTGCAGATCCTATCCACATTTAATAACAAAAATGTATAATTTCTTAAATTAGTTTAATCACTCCTTATCACAGAGAGATAAAAAAAATTGGTCCACTATTCTGACGTATCTGACAATATCAAAATTTACAATTTTATTGCTATTTTGCATTATTTCTTCATATCCATATCTTGTGTCAAATGGAGAGCGACATATCTGCACTCTAAATGGTACTTTTCAACTAGTCCCAAGACAGACAGTCGTAATTGACAGGGATAATCGTCAATGGTTTATATCACATTTTTCTCGAAATCATAAAAAATGTAGACAGAATTGGCAGTTCATTTACCTCCAAGAAATTTATATACTTGTCCTTTTCGTGTAGTTTATTCTTCAAATCTGCTTCATTGCTAGAGTTAGCATTGTGCCTGGGGTCAAGACTTATTATCACCTGGTTAAGATGGGAAAGAAATAGTCACAAAATTACAAGTCATCACAACCAAGACCAAAATAAATCAGAGGATGCATTTCTTATATTTTTGAACCAATCATTTCCCCTTTTTCTTAATAATTCAATCAAAACAGAAGCACACTCATAAATCTCATTTATCACGAAATGCAACACCCTTCCTCCAAATAGTTTTATAAAAAAACGATGTTTTCCCGTGACATTTGAATGGAGCCGGCATGGTGACTATCTCCTCTACCTTGCCGTCTTTACTTCCACTTAGTCTGAATAAAAAGCTCAAACCAAACGACAAATATAAAGCTGAACTCATCCAAACCACTATAATGTTTATATGCCTGAGTTAATATTCTGACATAGAGTCATAGATAGAAAGGTTAAAAGCATCTTCAGACGAGGCATTCACAATTAATAATAATAATAATGAATATTTTATACAGCGTTCTACACAACTCCATGAGCAAACTCTAGGCGCTTTATAAATCAAATTTATAGAAAAAAGCAATCGAAAATCTTTAAAAAAGAACATCATTAAATTTTCGTTACAAAAGCGATTACAAAAAAAACAAACATAAATATTCATAATGTTAAGATAAACAAGCCACGAGCCAACCAACCTGTCTCGCTCTCTCCAGATATACTCTGTATTTCTCTTCCATCTGTCGAATCTCCTCATCCTTTTTGGCGAGCTGATCATTCACCTCAGACAAACGCTCAGCATTGCCGGTGACTTTATCTTCCAGGTCAACTATGTGTTGCTGCTTTTGCTGGAGCTGCAGTTCCTTCTCCTCCACCTTCAGGCTGCTCTCGGACAGCCGGGTGCGCATGGACACCACTTCCGAGCTGCTGGCGGCAGACTCTGACCTCTGGCTCTCCTGCATGTCCTCTAGCTCCGCCTGCACTTCCCTCAGTCTCTGGTTAAGGAGCCTGAAAAATTAGATATGATTGGACCGCCGCATTGAATACAAAACGTATTCTTTTTAACATAGATAGGTCGTCTACATACTTTTACCTTGACCAAAATACCTTTCAAGCGCTGTTATTATTATATATTTACAAGGAATAAAATGACAAAACTTATTCTTTTTAACATAGATAGGTCGTCTACGTACTTTTACCGTGACCAAAAAACCTTTCAAGCGCTGTTATTGTTATATATTTACAAAGAATAAAATTACCACTCACTTGGGTGGGGATTGGGAATAGTTTTGATGTTCAATTTACTGAGCTTTTATTAATTTATTTTTTACAAATAAATAAGCTCCAAAAAGAAATGATGATAAGCAAAATGAAAAACAAATAACTTTTATTATAAAGGTCCATAGAACACAGGAATAAACACCTAAATTAGACATGACGAACAGAATGAGTCATCTGAATTAAGATTAGAGCCACGATATATACAAGGCTGTATATATAGGTAAAAGCTAGTCGTAAAAGATTATAATAATTGTTCTCTATATCAAGGTAAAAGTAAGTAAAAAATGGCATATTTTAAACAACAAATCACAAAAAGAAAGCTCATGAATAAACAAAGGGCAATCATATTATCTTGACATTAACCAGAGCACATTCATGTAAGTAAAGTAACCATGGGGACAGTGCATGACTGGATTGAATGCTCTATAGATCTAGTCTGGGCATACTGTGTTTGATAACATTAATGTATCTACAGTTTGGTTCCCATGCTAGGTTGAGGATGTTATATAGGCGACATGACTAGATTCAAATTAACATCAGAATTGGTGCCAATATGTCAACACTGTCTGTTACGATGACAAAAATTCCAATAGTGACAAGGCAACAACTAATCATGCAACTTATGTGTAAAAACTAAAGGATGGCAAAAACAGACACTTGAGTCTGTTAACATAAAATCTTAAAAAAAATATAACACTGCCTATGATATGCTGCTAAAGAGAGGATTTCCATCTATGAAAGGAAGATCATCGTCACTGGCAGGCCCTTATCTAGAACTAGAGTAGGGACATGTCGATGCGCTTGGATGTCCATACTTCAGGGCTGCGATATTTCGCTTTTCGGATAGGTCAATTCACATTTTAAACTTAACGATATGGTCAGGCCGTAAACCAAAATCTTAGGGTCACTTACAATAAAAATCCCATTTAACTGAGACACTGGAAGAGAATGTATCTGGTTTTCATTTTAAGTAACCCTAAAGTTGAAGTTCAACAGTGGAAAATGAACGGACGGTTCCGATCATGGAGGGAGGCCACTGCCGCTGCTCGGAGAAGATGTTTTCACTGCCCTTTTCTCCTTGAGGAGAGACAGGAATAAGTCAAGTTAAGGTAAGTCAAGGTCAGGTCTACTTTGCCTGAATACCTCCAGCCACTAATCTATCCACCATCCATACTCATCTGAACAATCACCAACCTGACTTCTGTTTCTAATTCATTCCTCTTTGCATTGGCTTCATCTAGCTGTTCTAGAGATGCAGCACTTGAACTCTCTTCGGTGACGGTGGATTCCATTTTCAACTTTTTGTTTTCGTGTTCAAGACGCAATAATCTCTCCCTAGAAAGCGGGAAAGATCACAATCAATACAAAGAGCTAAAAGGAAAAAACCACCAAATGGGTGTGGAAGGCATATTAGAGGGTTTCTCACTAAAACAGAAACAACAACGATATTGTCAAACAATCAAACACCCTTCGGTAAACAAGTCAATGGAAATTAAAGGAATAAGAGAAACAATTATTTAATTATACGATACAATTGGTTCATCAATATTTTTGTCCTTTCTTGTCAGGCTTACAAATTATATGAATTAAGTATACAGTAAAACATTTATTAAGGGGATTGGGGAAGAGCTCAATAAAAAAAATGCAACACCGTTTTAAAGACAGATATCTTCAGAACAGTTGGTGGGCTTTAAATGCAATTTCCTACACCGTTGGTGCAATTACTGTCATACAAGTATCCAATATTACAAAGAAAATAGTTGGCATGCATAAAACCTATTAACCATTTTATATGACTGACTCATATACTCATATTCCTTCTCTACAAACTCTGAAAAAATCAAACCACATAAATGCAAAAAGCGGCCCTGAATACATAAATAACTTTAGAACCATGACTGGCACTTTTGAGTTTGTTTGTTTTTTAGCCTCCCGATATAAATTAGAGAGGTAGGAGATGACTGGCGACATACTTGATTTGCGGGGGAAGTGACATCATGTCCACATTATTCATGCGGCCGGGACTGATCCCCTCCAACTCGCCAGCCATGCCCATGCCAGCGCTTTGGAACTGTGAGCACTCTAGCTCCTCATTCATCTCCTTCAGGGAATCACGCTCTGACTGAATGCGCTGTCCAGGCAAGGAAATACAAACACATTTTCATCACAATCATCATAGTGCCATTTTCATTTATTTTTCAATTTGAAAAATATATTTCTTAATGATGATGAAAATAATCATAATCAAAATAAAGATGATGATATTGATGATGATGATAATAAAATAATTTACAAAACTAAAAATAATAACAATAATGAAATTTTAAAAATAAATTTAAAAAATAATGATAACAATAAAAAAAAGACAGTGAAGCTCTGTTGCTTTTTCAGGGGTTTGATGCTATGCAAACTTTAAAACAAGATAATCCAGAAATGCTTGATCATACAGTGAAGAGTACAGTGGACTTACATCCTTCTCTCGTTGCAATATTGCCAATTTGTCTTGAACCCTTTTGAACTCAAACTCGGCTTTATCAGCTCGTTTCGTCTCCTCCGTCATTTTGTTTTGAGTCTCCAGTGTCTGGCGCTTGTATGATTCCAGCTGCTGCTTCAAAGATGCCACTCTCTTTATTTCCTGTTGTGGGAAAAGATAAGATTAGATAAGATAAAATAAACTTTATTAATCCTTCATAGGAAATTTGCGTTGGATTACATATCATGATACAAAACAAAATGATAAATACAGGTGTAAAAGACAGAATAGAGCAATAAATCATCAATAATAACGAGAGCACAAATCCGTGTTGCCACTGTGCGGCGCCATCATAATAAACAACTTTTGTCAAGCAATCTCACGCGCATCCATCCTCGTTTGTAACATGATTACAACTACTAATACAATATTGTCACGTAGAATGGTAATTCAATATTCAATAATTAATATCATTTATGGGATATTTCCATGACTCACGTGCATGCATTTCCGACAAAACATAATAATAATAATAATAATAAATTGTTTTTATATAGCGCTTTATCCCGTTTATACAGGCTCCTATACATATTTAATATTATATCATATATCAATAAGTACATGTACTAAAATACAAAATAAAACACAATTACACATTGTACATCTTAAATTTCGAGATGCCGCCAGAACAAATGACTTTCTGTAACGTTCGGTTCTGGCAGGCGGTTGCAAGAATCTATGGCTCCTTCCAGACCTAATAAATTCAATTTTTAAAAAGGGGATGAGCTGGGTCCTGAATTATACTAGACGTCTTCCTCTCCAAGACAGATTTATATAAATGTTCAAGTGATGGCAAGTCACAAGCAATAATCTTTGCTGCTTTTGAGATAATCTTATTTAAACACTCCTAGTCACCTGATATAATACATCAAATACGCCGAGTATTACCTCTTCCATTTCTATCTGCTGTTGCATGTACTTGGTGTTCTTTTCCTCTAACAATTTCATTTGCCCTTGCAGATCACTGAACTCCTCTGAAGACAAAATATCAATTCCAATGTCAACAAACATTCTTGAAAAATGTTATCTTCGACCAGATATTATGATGATGATGATTTCAATTTCAATATTCTTTATTAATCCCCGAGGGGCAATTATGATGATGATGTAATAATTAAAGATAAAAACTTAAAAAACAAGGCGACACAGTGGTCGAGGGCTTAGGGCTTTGGATTCATGATCAAATGTTCGTGGGTTCATATCCTGCTGACACATATTTACAAGGTGCCAAGTGGGTATCAATACTGTGGAAGAAAGTAAAACCTGAGAGAAACTGGCATCTTCTCCAATGGGTGTTCATTGACCACTTGTTCCGCTTCATGCCACGTAAACTGGGGATAAGCACCAGCTCTATAGACCTCATGGCCTTGCAGGAAATAACTTTCAGAGACTTGAAATAATTTTTTAAGTCAGTATCCTTGTAGATATGCAAGCTAACAGACATCAGCAGGCCTTGTCATTCAGAGTCCATCTCCGTTGTCTAATTGTGCCATGTCCTAAAGAACAGACTTCTTGCATCTATCAATTGTTGTTCTTGTAGCCAGGATCTGAATTTATCAGTATTATTATTATTATATTGCTCTATGTAAATATAAATGTATCTATAAATTATCCCTTGAACAATGATACTGACAAATGTAAATTATTTGTATTTAATTATATTTTGAGATCTAGTTCTTCAGTTCTATTTCTATCGTTTTGTGTCGATCTGGTATGCATTGATAAATATTACCCCATAAATTATGATGACATTATATGTAAATTGTATAAATATATACATATGTATTGTGCTCTTCATAATTGCCCCTTGGGGATAAATAAAGAATATTGAAATTAAATTTTATTTAAAAAATCTTTACAATCAATAGCATCCCTTGGCCACATAGTCGTTTAGCACCTAGGCAGGGTGAACAATTACGAAAATGGCTTTCTCAGCCACACAAACATTGAGGAAAGTGGTTGGATTCAGAACTGATAAACATTTGGTAGCCAGAAATAAATGCTTTACAAGGCTGCAATATCTAATCAGGAAGTAAAAGTTTCTCTAACCCTGGATAAATATTCACAAAGTTCTACTAAATGAATTTGATTTCTAAAAAGGAAATGGTCTTTTCAATTTCAATTCAATATTCTTTATTTACCGCCTAGGGGCAATTATGAACAGCACAATACATTTATACATTTATTTTCTAATTAAGTGTATAAATGTGAAATCTTACCTAATCTTTTCTTGTAAGATTCTATTGCTGATTCATATTTGACCTAAGAACAAAACAAGATGAAAAGTTTCTAAACACATGTGAAATAATTGAAATAATCATATTCAGATCTAAATAAATGCCAGAAATAATACATTACTGGAAATACATCTTCCGTAACTAAAATTTCTAAATCAGCAATTGAGCATCCTTATAAGATAAAGACACATTATTTTCAAAACTTGTTTTAAAAAAGTACAAAACATCGTCCGTCATACTCTTCCACAACTATGGAAATAGTTTCCACCCAACAATGAAACCTTACCACTTGGTCAGATGTGTGGCGTAAAATATCCAACTCATCTTTCATTGCACGTGATTCTGAAGCTAGTTTACCAAGTTCAACATTCTATGGAGGGAAATAAAATAATTGAATATAATCAATGTTTTCATGTATCAATATTTCATTAATTAAAAGTTGATGATTAACTAAAAGGCACAAATAAGGCAATTGAGGCAAGGACGCGCAATTGATGAGTGCACACTTAAAATCATGGAGAGGTTTTAATTCCAGTCGACACGCACAATTGATGCGTGCACACTTAAAATCATGGAGAGGTTTCAATTCCAGTCGACACGCACAATTGATGCGGACGAATCGTTTTAAAATATGAAGTAAGTAGTATGTATTCCAATGGTGGATTCCCTTAAAAATAAAAAGAAAGAAAAAATTAATTATACAAATTCTAGAGCTCTGTCGATACTCAAATTACAAAAGCAAGTATGTGAAGTTATTTCTAATATGTCTGTAAAATTTCAAACGAATTGGTTCCCAATAAAGTAGTAGGCCTCTGCAAAAATTGGACATGTTTTTTTTTGGTATTATATTAGACATATGGGAGACATCTGACTTACTTTCTCCTTCAACTCAATATGATCTTTATTCAAAAGTTCTAATTTGATTCTGTAGTCATCTTTCCCTGCAAAGACAATAAAAAGGAAGAATGTTAATTCTTATGTATAAAAGGTTTTTTAAAAAGTAGATTATCACAGATTATTTTCCCCAGATTTTTAGTACAAAAACCAAAAGATAGGCGAATTGCATTTTCATGATCCGTTTCTTATACCTGATGGCTGGGATGTGAGTCTTGAAAGAGATATTGGTTAATCTAAGAGTCAGGAAACTTTAACTACATGTATTTCTATAGAAACGTCTATGAGTGAATGAGCGGAAAAGTATTGACAAAGCATTAAAGTCTGTGGTTGTCATGGTATGCCATCTTGGATGTAAATGATTCAAACATTCTACAAGTAGACGAGGAAAAAAACGACAATAGCTAAAAAAAAACTACCTGTGGGTCTAGTTAGTGACCTGGGTGACGTGCTGTGGATAACAATGTACCTTTGCGATAGGTCTACCTTTACGATAGCTCCATTCTAGCTAAGCTTAGCTATAGCACTAGGCCTAGGCTAGCACACCATTATCTTCCCGTTTTTTTAGAATATTAGTATGAAAGATCGTGTATACTGGCCAAGACCTATGCTAGGCCTAGCTAAGCCAAAGATTGTATAAAACATGTAGTATAATTATCATCTTTGGCCAAGCCCAGCTAGCACCAAGTCTAGCACACCATTATCATCCCATATTTCGCAATGATTATTTGGAAAGATCGTGTTTACTGGCCGTCACAATATTTAGCACAATATTATCTTCCCCATAGTTCACGAAAGATCATATTTACCGGCAAAAGCAGGAAATATCATTTTTGGGGGGATGAAAACGAGAAAGATCGATTTTTGGAAGAATAAAAAGGAATGATTCCACTTAAATCGGGAAGAGGATCATCTCTCATGCTATATTCCAAAATGTATGAATCCACCCACGCTTCTCTTGTAAGCGACAAAGATTAATAAGATGCAACAATAAAAGAGTAGAAACAAAATACATAGAACACAAAAAATGTTGCAGCATTATGTGGGAATGTCTCTACCTGATTCAAGTTTATAAAACTCTTCTTGCAATGCCTCTATTTGGTTTTGTAGCTGAGCACACCTTTTACCAGCTGGGGTACTGTGATGGAATAAAGAAACAGATATTACAAACTGCACTCCTTGTGACTAATTTCACAGCTAATTATAAAACTTAGAATCAGTGCTCTAATACAAATTCGCTTCCTCTCTACCGTACCAACCTTTGAACATTATTCGTATCTTATAATAACTTTCAAAGGAAAAAAAAAAGGCACAGTTATAGGGTGTTTTTCGTAGCGGTGGAACTTTATATTTATAAAGATCCCTATATTCTTCAAATAAAATTATAAAGGGGAAATTCCATGTTAAAAAATTCTGTTACATTATTGACTAAAAGATAAAATCAGCAGCCTAATATTGAATGAAAAGCTGAACATACCTTGGATCGTCAACATTCTCAGACATTAACAACCTTTCCAAAAGTTTTTCGTTGTCTGTAGAGAAACTTTGCCTCTCTTCTTGTAAACTGGCGACCTAGATGCAATGCAAGACCAAAATTTATTGGACAAGAATTAGTGGGCATAAATTCCAAATCAATAAAACTCAATAGAATAACAAATGTTTTCTTCTAGTATACACTATCTGCTCTAAGTATTCTGAATTTTGTATCAAGATCAATTTTTAGTTGAGAGTGTGATTAAAAAGAATCAAACAATTTACTATAAAAATTTGTGTCAATTTACTATAAAAATGTTCATAGTATTTATTATTCCATTCATGGCATGTTATCCTAAAGAGATTTATTTTATAAGATTAATCAAGTTTATCTTATCTTATATTAATAAATACTGCATTTTTTCATGATTTACATCGTCAATCTTGAAACCATATCAGCGCCTACCTGGGCATCAAGTTCATGGCAGCGTTGCAGAAGTTCATCCTTCGCCATAAGAGCACCGTTCAAATCTTCTACGGTTTTCTTCAACTGGAAGTAAAAAGATATTATTCGGTCATTGTAAAGACAAGAATTTTAATTTTTAGAAATTAACTAACGTGTCGTTATAAGAAAATTAGAGTAGCTCAGAGAGGGAGAGAGAGTGTGAGAGAGAGTGAGAGAGAGGGAGAGAGAGAGAGTGAGAGAGAGAGTGAGAGAGAGAGTGAGAGAGAGAGAGAGAGAGAGAGAGAGAGGGTGTGTGAGATAGAGAGAGAGAGAGAGAGAGTGTGTGTGTGTGAGAGAGAGAGAGAGAGAGAGAGAGTGAGAGAGAGAGAGAGAGAGAGAGAGAGAGAGAGAGAGAG